>VWPW01000685.1:0-52123 GCA_013389825.1 Crypturellus undulatus
GATAAGAGGATATGTTTACATCTAAATAAGCATGTACTGAGCTATGAGTTGCTCTACATATTAATGCCTTTTTAAGTCTATTTAACATATAATCCTCAAATTCCAGGAAGTCATTTTAAATGCCAGCACTGCCACAGTATATACGTATTCTTTATGCCCTAAAACACTGGCTCTGGTAGCTGGTATAACTGCAGCAAAAGCAGGGAGTACCAGTTAGCCCTGGCAATCAAGCATCGCTCCCATCCCATTACTTAAGGACCAGAGCTGGCAAGTGCTCTGGTGAACATCTGCCCAATAACAACCCCTGCACATGTGAATTACAAGTTGTACAGAGGAATTACACAGCATTTTTGCTTCCTATCCACATCAGATGTTTAAAACCTTTGATTGCACAATTATCTTGCTTACAACCCAAACATCATTTAACAAGATTTCAACACTCCTATGTATTCTGTATTTATTAGCAGAAAAAAAACACAAAATATGAAAGATGTGGCAGGGTTGAAAATTTCAAGTTATCCTCACGTTAGCAGTGCTCATAGCTCTTGTGCCTGAGTACCGCAGGGTTTATTAAACATGTAGTGGCCGCTGACAGAATCCTTTAAAATAAAACTATAAAAACTTGCAAGATAATTCAATTTATATAGCTTTACTGGAATTTGTCCCCCACAAAATGATGTTCGTTTTTTATGCTCAAGATTATCCACCTGAGTCTACAGCAAAAAGGTACAGGGTGAGACGGAGGCAGCTAATTCCTGCCAGCCCCTCTATAGCTCCGACAGGACACAGCAACAGGCCGGAGAGGCTCCTCTTTCCCATCCAGCATGATATGATGCTAGTGGCCAAGTGAAGCTGCTTCTGAACACGGATATCTGGCAAATCTGGCCAACGTATGCAGAAAATTCTTACAGAAAGTCAAAAAAATGCAAAACAGCAGAAGTGTCAGCTCTCTACTTGCGCACTCAGAGGCTTTCCAGGACCTAGTGCTGGCTCCAAAGCAAAGATCCAACAGCGAGAAGGAATTTAAGCAGGACCAGGTCCATGACTGACTTGGTTAAAACTGCAGGGCCTTTTTTTAAAGCTTGATGTTATCCAAATGTAAACTTGGGCAGCAGAGTAAACCAGATGTTGCCCTGGAGATGACAGAGGCTGAGTAGACACTAACACAATTGTTAGCTGGGAATTAATTCTCACCAAAACATCTCTGCCACACAAATTTTGATATTCAGTTTCCAGATCAGACCTCATTCTGAGGGCATTCACTACAAATTACACCCTGTTAAAGGAGGCTTTGATTTATCACATTTCATCTGTATAACCTCCTTTGACAGCCTAATGCTGAAAAGTCAAAGCCACCTCTCAGGGGTGGCCCCAGAGCCCTGTTCTTGAGCAGGACATAACACTCACTTGATCCTCCCAATTTTCACTCAGGGGAACAAACTAAAACCCCTTTCTAGTTTGATTGCGCTAAGCTAGAGGAATCCCAGCCTAAACCTTTGGCACAAGTCATAAAATGACCATCACTATATTACAAAAAAACCCAAATGACCTCAGGGAATTAATGTGTTGCTTACAGCCCTATATTTGTGGAGCCTCTACAGGCAAATTAGGTAATTAGGACTCCTGCCTGAGTAGGGGTGCTTGGAGAAAACTTTTCTCCAGCAACAGATCATTTGCAGCAGATGGGAGGCTTTCTCATGCACCCGCACTGCTTCAACCATGTTCATAGGAATTACACTATTATATAATTTTGTCTGAAAGTCGTGTCACAAAAAACAGTTTAGAGCAGTTAAGATTACCTTCCTTTTCTCTTTGATGCCTTTTTCTTTTTGCTAAATCAAAAGCACTGGCATGCATCACTGCTCCTGTACTGGGTCCCCTGCAGCGGAGCCCCTGCCCATCCTGCTGCAGGGCAGGGACCTTGCTGGGATCTGGCCCAGCCAACCAAGCCCATCTCAAACCAAGGGACATGAAGACTCACATGGGGAGAATCTACCCATATTAGAACTGTCCTCACTGATCAGAAAAAGGAAAGAGTAAGAAAAGGAAAGATAGAGGAGATTTTTCTTCAATATAGTAATAAAGAAAGGAAAATGCTCTGAAAAGATGCAGTAACACATGCTAACACGGCCTCTATTCAGTCCTGAATGTAGCAACATTAAGTCCTCTGCATTGCTTGGTCCCCTTTTGGTTTCTAAACACCATGCAAAGATCCTTAATGTCTGCTTCCTCTCAATGATTTGAGTAATGCCAAAGCATGACTGAAGAAGCTAAAACCAGGGGAAATGTTCCCATATCCATGGTATAATAGACATGCAGATTTTAAAGTGTCTCTCTGCAGGCTAGCTGTGAGTTAATCCTGTGCAAAAGGGACCAGCCATGATCGTCACTTGAGGAACAGTATGTGCTCCATATGTTCACCTTCTAGAGGGAACCTCATCCCATCATTCTACTCTTCAGCAAGCTATTTGAAGAGCAGGCATTTTCTTAGGATGTCACAGAACACGTCATCTCTGCCTGCTGTCCAGCTTGGGCACTGTCAGCACCCAACTCCTCAATGCAACATTCTGGCCTTGCTTCCCTGCAATATTCCCAAGGGAATCCTGCCTGCCCCAGAAGAGCAGCAGCAGCCGGGAGCCCTGGAGACCGTCAGCCTGCAGCACAAGCTGCAAGATCTTGGCACACAAAAAGGGTGAACACAGAAGCTGGCCATGGGTTGCCCAATTACTCAGCAGCCCATGGTGCAGGGTGACCAGGGCTGCTGCCTGGACCCTGGGTCAAAGCCATGGCTGGAGAGCAAGAGCACCTGGAGAACACAGCTCCACTCCTCCAAGCTAATTACAACTGGAAAAAGTCACTCATTCTCCTGATATGAACCCCCTCAGTGATAAACCATGATTCTGCTGTTTTATGGGAAAAATACCTTAAGTAGGAACAGAATAACTTAATCCAAAACAATTCTGCCACATTTAGGAAATTTGAGGTAAAGAGCACAAAAGAATAAAATGAAATATGAAATGCTTTGCCTTTTCTTACTACTCAGAGCCTTTTTCCTGGCTGAGCACTCAGACCTAATCTCCCCTTTTCTTCCAGCATTTGAGATGCACATTGCAGGAAATAATCCTGTATTAGCACAGGGACAGCCAAGATGACAGAAAGGTCATTCCAAGCCCTAACTTCCCTTGCTTTGATTTTCCAGACTTCAACAGCAGTGATGTAAGTCTACAGCATTTGCAAACCGATTTCCTCCCTGAGTCATCTTGTATTTACCTTTTTCCTCCTTGCTGGCTTACAGAGCTAGCTTTGTGACTGAACAGTTTTGGTAAGCCTTGCAATCAACAGGATTAAGCAGTGGATGTTGAGTGAACTACAGACAGAATTCATTTGTCAGGTCCCCAGGGCCCTGACTTTAATCAGGGGTAATAATAAAGCCAACAGTACTGCTAATCCAATCACAGAGCCCAGTGAAAAATAAATGTGTAAATACACAGACATATTTCTAAAACACCCTTTTTTTTTACTGTGCCACACAAATGCACTGAAAATATCTTTTTCTCTCACTCTGGAGATATCCTTAATGAACAAAAAAGGGGAAGAGGCAGAGCAAAGAAGTTGCATTATCAAAGCACACCTGCCCCTGGAAATCCACCTTTCATTATTAATATATGTAGTGCACAGAGCACAGATAACATTTTAGTTCTGTTTGCAAGCTGACACTGGTCTGTTACAAAGCTGCATCGCTATAAAGCATGCAGACTGCCTTTTCAAGATTATTTTCCTATTATTTCCTTGAATACGGCATTTTTCTCCACCCTTTCCTGAAAGTTTACTTCAAAAATTAGTACATTGCTTTTTCCAGGAAATTGCTCTTAATGAACAGCTGCTTCTGATTTGCCCTTGCAAAGGGGCCTGGCACAGCTCAGAGCACTGGAAAGCACAGGATAGTCAAGGATGGAAGAAATGATGATGGTTAATGGATGCTGGCTACTTTTTATGCTCATGACATCCCTAACCCTTCCAACTAATAACTGATATTATTTTAAGAAAATCCTCACAAATAGGATGTAAAAAATGACCTAGCTGGCTATACCTCTAGACATATTTGTCACTGTACTACTGGGCATGGTTGCCTTCCCCATCAGATATTATGACACTAAGTTTTTTCGAAAAAGTCATAGGATTGTACTTCAGCCTTACCATCTACTTGTTGCTTTATGAGGGCTTAACTCAACTTGCTTCCATGGGTGCATGAACTCCCTCTGTGTCTCCATCAGTTTTCAAAATGATAGACTTCATGAGTGTGGCCAAGAATGTGCAAATCTTTAAAAATTTATTTAAACCTTAATAAAACTCCCTCAAAAATCTATACATCTGTAGAAATCTTAAAAATATATGTAAAAATTAACATGAGGTAGGAGCAAACCCAAGTCTCACCACAACATTAGACCCACTGCAGACCATCACAAATATCTCCACCATTCAGATCGGATTTAAGAGGTGGAATAACCATTCAAAATCACAAGAGGCAAAAAATAAAATGTTATGATGTGTTTGTGCTAATGCGAGGATGCTGGCCGCAAAAACTTCCTCAGGAGTTTATTATTAGAAGCCACATTCTCACCTATATCAGTCTGTTCCTTTAGCTGGATGGGTTGTTCTAGACAATTATTAGGCAGCTGCTGTAAAATAACCACTGCTAATACTTTAATTATAGCAACATCATCATTAACTTGTGCTCTTCCAATCTGCTGTCTCCACCTGTTATTGTTAATTTTATACTTATTTTATTATATTATCTGGAAAAAAATTATCTCCCTTTTATGTGACTATACCTTACCAGCAGTACTGGGGTCCACATATTGAAAAAGAAGAAAAAAATTAAGTTCTCTATTTTCTTGACTGCTACTGGCACATAACATAACTAGAGAGCTCTGGCCTGGATTCTAACACATTTTTATAGCAAGAGGAAGAAAAAGCAATTGCTACAGGTAGGAATTTCATGAACACTTCATAAAGCATGCAGACACTGTTGAAAAGCAGAATATACATCAAATATGAAACATTTTTTCAGGATGCCAAATGCTTAGCATCTAGGCAGAGTCTATTTTCTGTACTGATGTGGGTTAATGAAGAAGCTTGTGCTAGTTCCTGAAGGAAAAAATCTGTCTCAATTCTCTACAGGTAACTCTACCCATAAACTGGGGAACATCGAGGTAACTGTCTGAATTCTCTCTAGACAACAAAATAACTTCAAATTTTCCCCAGACAACCAAATGATTTCAATTATTCTTCACCCTGATAGACCTGCTTTGGGGCATGTTTGTAGATGGCCCAGGGAACAATAATTAACCACTCAAACAGTAGCACTTCTTTGGAAAGCCAGTCAGTAAAAGCAAAAACAGTTATGCACCTCATTGTTTAACAAGATCTATTAGAATAAAACCATGAAATAGTAATCCTGGAGGAGAAATCCTTCTTCACAAAACATGAGGTGGCTACATACGGTTTCCCTACAGAGTTTCCCTCCTGGCGCCCAATTTCTTTAGGAGGAAGGAGAAGACATTTCATTGCTGCCCTCACTCTGAGAAGAGCAACACTCATGACTTACCTAAAAAGTAGGAAGGTGTTTTAAGGAAGTGAATGACCTCTGTATCTTCCTTGGGTATAAAGATTCAGGAAAGAAACAGATGGTTGACTGTTGTCTTGAAATACCCAATTAAAGCATTATTGCTTAAAGTAATAAAATGTTATATAGTCACAACATATGTTAGTCATAAAACACTTTCTTAGAGTGTCTTTCTATTGCCAATTTATAATCAATTATGATTCTACTTAATGACCTTCATAAAAACATACAACTTCGCCAAGGTTCTTCAAGTGTCCCATAGGAGAAAAAATTACTAGGATACTTAAAAAGACTGTAAGAGGCAACAAAATATTTTATATTCTTTAAAACCAATTGATTTGTCATTTGTATATAGAACAGATAAAAATATCTAAAGATAACTCATCTTTATTAAACTTCCTCATGAAAAATTCTATTTTTGTATGACCTTTTTTAGGCTAATAAGAAAACTCTACTGACTTCCACTCTTGGTTTAACCAGGATGTTCCTGGAGGGCACATCAAAAGAAAGTGCAAAAAACCTCAGTTCTTTTCCTGAACTCTTCATATAGCTGAATCATTTTGAGGGAATGCAAGGTCTCTTTTCAAATAAGAAAATAAATGAATGCCACAAAAGAAAAATAATCAGACAAGAGGTTAACTTTCTCACTAAAGGGACAATTAGAGCCTCCTATATTCACAAGAAAGCCAATGGAAGAGTATTTAGAGGTCATTAAGGGTGAAAAAGGCCTGTCTTCCATAAATTGAAATGAATCTAAAATGTGTATGTCATACAAATAGGCAAGAGAAACTGTTTTACCTTCAGACAGGTTTAGTCTTTAAGATCGCACTAATGCCACACTGCATTTTACTCAATCCAAAGCCATTTGACTAAATACTTTATTATACATGCTATGTCACAGTTAGTAACAGCAAACTTTTCTAGAATTGGTTGAATATTTGAAAGACTGGGCAGCATTCCAGCTTCCTAGATTTGTTTTCCAAAGTGTCAAGCTTCTGCACTTCAAATGACTTCAAGTTATCCGGTTGGCCAGCACTTCTGAAAAAATGCAGCTATTGTAGCTAACTACTCTTCAAGGAGGCAGGCAAAGTGCCACCAGAAGAGATAGGCTTTGATTACAACAGTTGGGTCCTGTATAACCTGCCAGGTAAGAGTTGCCCAGGTTTGCTGAGATTAGGAAATTTAGTTTAATTACTGCCAGTTTCACTAACACAGCTTGCTTTCTCATCATACCCTCTGTTACAAAAGCAACTATGTGGGGCTTGGGCTGAAACTCCTCATCTTGAACTTTGGCAGGTTTAACTAACCTTTGTGCACAGTATTTTAAACGAGCACACGCCCTACCATCACTGAAGACAAGAGCACCACAGCGAATGGCACGATAGTAACAGCAGGTGATCAACAGGCACTCTTGACTCTACATGTTGGTTGATAAAGTTTTGTATTGCATCAATATATTTATTGATACTGGAGCTGTTATCTTTTCTCTGCCAGTTATTAACATTTATCTAAGAAAAATCTCAGTCTTCACCCGAACAAAAAGGCAAGTTGCACTCCGAAATCTGATTGCATTAACTGTTCCTGCATTATTGCTGCCTGCCAGGACTGAAAGCTCTTGCAAGATTCAGACCAAATCGAAAGGTGGTGACAGGTCTCCCTTGCTTGGGAATGGGTTTAGATGCCAAACCACAGCAGTGCTTCGACTCTACAGAACCAAGACTTCTAAAATTCCCTTTGCTAGCAAGGATTATGAAAAGCAGATCAACTTCTATCATACACGAAAATACAAATAAACAGGGTAATTACCCAGAAAACAAAATTGCAGGGTCTCATGTGTCATGTATCATTAAACTGAAAATAAACAGAGCAAGCACCAAGGAGCACAGAGACATGCAAACTGATCCATCTCGCACATGGGCTCGGTTTGAGATCACCAGCTCCAACAAGGTCAGCCCAGCAGCAGTCCCTGCCATGGCTGCACTACAGGTCTGGCCAAATCCCCCCGAAGCAGCTGACAAACACACCAGCCTACAGATCATGCCTGCTCTTCGCTTGCAGGTGAGAAACAGAATTACCAGCATCTTGCTGTGAGGTTGACCTGTTCATTTTTTGTTCAGGTCTGTCTACAAACAGCCTCCTAACCATTAAAGATGGCTTAAAGATGAGTTTCTTAAAGACTTGGTGGTATCAGAGTGAGCTCCAAGTGTTCCTGGGCTCCCAGCAACCCACAAGGTTGACGAGCACCACAGGCTCCCTTTTAGGGAAATAAAACCATTTGCTATAGTATAAACTTCTGTTAAAATGTGTCTCCCACAGCTCTTTGGCTTCAGACTCCCCAAATGACTGTAAAAAATAAGAGTAGTATTTGTATGTTACTGCAGAAGTAATTTTTAACATTGCTGAGTTATGGAGTCAGCACAGCATGCGTAGATCAGCTCCAGAGACTTTTTTTTAATTAAAATTCATTCCATACCTCACGCTCCAAGGGGAACACAGCTCTGCGCTGGGTCCTCGGTACACCTGGGACATCACCCTTTGCAGAAGGGACTGCCCTACAGCCCTCCAATCCTGCCTGTGCTTATTTAGAATATTCCTAAAAATACCCAAAAACCTTACAAATTAAACACAGCCTTTCATCACTCCAAAACTCTTTATGAGCAGATCAAGCTCTAGTGAACTAGATGAGAAGTCTTCTTAGCTGTAGTGCAGGAGATGAGGCCAAATGCAGTCTAGCTTTTTGGGGGAATGGAGACAAAAAGCCCTGATCATTTGCTATGTGGTACCTCTGTTTTGGCCTCAATATGAAATACCTGCATGTCAGCACATGCATATATATGTGTGTATATATATTTTTATAAAAATGAACTTTCTCCTCCTCTCTCCTCCACAAAGAAATCAAGCCTTTCTTTACTTTTAAAATAAAAAGGGGATGAGGAGAAGAGCAGACATTCTGCCCTCTTTCAAGGGTCATATATGAAAAGACTATTCACATACTCTGATGCCAAAAGGGAATTCTTATTTTAAGGATTGTTGTAGAGGTCAAGTTAAGGCAGTACTGCTATCAAGAAAGCTGCCTGAGATGGATACGGAGATAAATTGATTTGCTCTAGTTCCACAGCTTAATACAAGGAATAAAACAAACTATTTAGATCCAGTTATAAGGAAAGTTTCTATTCTCTTTCGATTCAAACTCGGTTCCAATGCAATTTCAATTCAATGTGAATCACATATACAGAAAATAGAAATACTGCTTACAGTATATGGTGTTAGCTTTATGATTTACTTTGTGTACTCTAGGTATGATTGTGCATGACTTGACAACCACAAGCTTTCTGCTTTTCCAGAAATGTCTCTTAATTAACAACTTCTCATAGCTTCCCAGGACAGACATGCCATTAATTTGAACTACATTTTATTTCTTGACTCAAAAATCAGTAATATAAGTAGCAACATTACAGGCCAAAGGAAAGCACGGAATTGAGACAGGCTGAGTGTCTTAAGGAGCCTGAAAGCAGAGCAAATATTAGACTCATGCAGCCACCCCAGCTGTAATGTGTACAAAGGCAGAGGTGCCCACACAGGAAATTGCCACTTCCCGAGGCTGCACCGCATGCGGCAGGGCTCAATCAGCACATGAAATAGCAACGGAGCATGCAGGAAAGTCCAAGCTGGCACATCTGGGACCACTGAGCAGGAGGAAACTGCCCCTATTCCGAATTAATCCAAACGAAACACAATGGAAAAAAAACAGAATGATAGAAGATGGGGAGAGAGTGGTACAGGAAAACATAACTAACCTGTAAACACAGGCTGTGCAGATCAACTTCACAACAAAGCCAACGCAGACAAATCTCCTGACTACCCCTTTGCTGTATGTATTACTATGGCAATCCCATAATACATGGCTAAAACTGCAAAAATACCGATGAGTTACAAGAGTCATGCCTTTAAAGTAGCCATATTGCTTCATTTTGCAAAAGTATGTTCACGCAAAGATGTGCTGTTGGGTAGCAGAAAGATTATATCCTTCCCTCAGAGCTACAAAATGCTCTTCTGGGATGCAGAAGGGCTTTCTTTCCCTTTCCCAAACAAGGAGTTTTGGCTTGCAAAATTCACCATCGCTCACGAGCACTTGGATCTCTGAGGTAATAAATCCCTTAGACCTGCTTCTACCTACCTCCTTCTCAACAGCACTTGGAAGTTTTCCAGGGGACACATCCCTTTGCAAAAGGATCCGTCCAGGAGGCAGAGGGCTATTTATTTTGTAATGCAAATATTATTCACCATTTATCACCTAAGGCCTATGATATTTGGTACTGTGTAAAACAAAGATACTTTTCTGAACAAAGCATGTAGACATACTGGCTCTTTACCGATAGAAAAGATTAATAGATTTACGGAGTATAGATACCACCCTAAAATAACCAACCGTTAATACAGTGAAATAAGGCAAAACAATACCAAGCAGCTGCCTATAGAGTTTTCACCTAGCATAAATAAAGCCTGAAGGTCTTTGATGTGTAAAGTATACAAGAAACTCTCTGGAAGGCTTGAATTCATTTAAAATGGATTTTGTTTAGAGTCCCTTCCAACTCCTACTGCTTTCTTACGAACCTCAGGTCTTCATTTCCAAACACTGAACCCTTTGTATTCTGCCATACGCTCGCAGTAGTGAAAGCCAGATGTGAACTGCAGAGGCTCATTAAAAGCATCATTGCAGAGAGGTGATGGAAGCTTAGAGGACTTACAGCCAAGCAGGGAGGTCTGAGATTTCAGTAATTCTTTCAGTGCAAGAATACATTTTTGGAGAATAAAGCCATCTAATGCAAAACAGCCTTTGAGCTTTCAAATAAGGACCGTGCTGAAAATACCACGGTTCATAACATAGCAATAAGAAATACTTAAAGATAAGCAGTGTTTATTAGCTCTACTTTATTCTACACATGTTGAAAATAACTGGGGTTTCTAGCCAAGTAAGCCCTGTAACCCTAATACTAGCACCACACAGAAATGGCTTCAATCCAGATTACAACTAATATCCCGTGAAAACACTATCAATTTACACAAATCGCCTAACTTATTAGAAGGCTGAAGTGGGAACAAGAGCCCTCCTGCCTGCCTAGGAAGGATTTCCACTGGCAACGGCACAACTGGGACACACGGGTGTTCCCGTAACCTGGAAGGCGGCTTCGTTACTCCTGTGCTGCAATAAACAGCACGATCCGGAGCTGACATTTCACATCTCATTTCTGACCTTTCACATGGATCACATGGGATCATGGATCACATGGATCAATGAGCAAAGAAAAATGCAAGTTATGCCTGGTACAAACCTCAGATGACTTGTACACCATGATCATCCCACAAAATTCCAATAGGACACATCCTTTGGTAGCTCAAAGGATGTGTTCTTAAAGGTGCCAGTNGCACGATCCAGAGCTGACATTTCACATCCCATTTCTGACCTCTTTCGCATGGATCACATGGATCAATGAGCAAAGTAAAACACAAGTTATGCCTGGTACAAACCTCAGATGATTTGTACACCATGATCATCCCACATAATTCCAATAGGACACATCCTTTGGTAGCTCAAAGGATGCGCTCTTAGAGGCGCCAGTATGACCTTAGAGAGCACTTTTATGCCCCAAGCCAAGAGTTAGTAAGAACAAACATGTACATAGTCAAAATTGATATTATATTGTCCTATTCAGAATCACACTGGATATATTTCCAAGCTCTGCACCTATGAACAATCAAATTGTTCCAGTAAAAACACATTATCCTACTCCCACATATGTAATAGCTACTTGCACCTCTGATTTTCATTTTATTTTGAAGTCTTTTTCCTGCATTCCTTCCTCCTCCTGAAGTTCCCTGCATAAGAACTATAGAGATATTGCACTGTAGAGAAATATAGGCAGATCCAACAGTTCAAACTTATCTCCTCTTTAAGGAAAGACATAAATGATTTAAATCCAGAAAAAAACCCTGTATTATTAATACGTGCTTGCAGGCATCCTCATGAGCTTTCAAGTTTAGAGAAAAGTGACTAACCATATCAAAACCCTGAGTGCCAGACAGTGAAAATAGAAGTTGCAAAGTCTATGATTAAACATTAAGATAAGGCGCGAAAGAGCTTCATTTTCAGATGTGTATGTCCATTTTTCTTTCAAAATAAGTGTTAAATTTACCAGCATTCTCCTCAGCACTTTTGGACTCTCCACATATTAGCTATACTAACACTGGTTAAAAGGAATGAAGCCCAATTTTGTTCTTTGTGATGAATGAAACATTTCCAACTGGTAAACAAAATATCAATCAATAAAACCAGAACCACCATCACTGCTAGCAACAGAAGCAACACAGAGGTTTCTACACAACCTTTAGCTTTGGCTGTAGCTATCTGAAGTAGTTAACTTTTTTTTTTTTTGCTTTGTATCAGGCTTCTTGAAAGGAAAAATAATTCAGTGTTCCCTATACAGGAGAATAAAACTGAATCTTACACAAAAATGTATGTTTTTTAAAAAAAATCTATCACCTGTATCACCTATAAAACTGCCCTCAAAGTATCACTATTAGAAGTAACTAGGGGGGAAAAAAAGCAATAGGAATTTAACTAGTCAAATGCAAGAATTTATTACCAGAAATAATGTGAATTAAAATGAAAATCCTGGCTTTTATTGCTGTCTCCTACAAACTTTTAAAAACAATTTAAACAATTTATTGGCAGATGTCTAGCAGTCAATGCATTAATGTTTGTTATTTACAGCTTGGAAAAGGCAAAATATATTAATAAACATCCCCTTTGTTTACAGTACATTACACCTTCCAGTTTATAAATATTTGCATAATATTGCAATAGCTGGGTTGAAAATACTGCATGGAGGAGAGATTTCCGACCCAAATGACTGCATGAATTTCTCCTCTGAGGCTTCTAACATAACAGGATACTTCTGAAGCACTGGATAAAACAGATCCAGACATCCTTAGGAGTGAAAAACAGGTGAACACTGCTGACAAAGACGGATTTTCTACAGAGAGCACATGAAACGAGTGCTACTTTTGCAGAGTTATTCATCATAGGGCAGAAAAATAAAACCCTGGGCTACCAGTTTTAACTAGGCAAGAGGCATATTTAGTTGAGAAAAGGTACACTTATTTCCAAACTAGAACCATTACACCCTACCAAAGCTCGCAATTAGCTACTAATTATAATATCTGCTAACCAGCCACATAGTCACTGGACTGAACAATGAGATTGCTACCAATGAAAACAGAATTATAAAAACTCCTCTAGAAAAAAAAACATATCTCAACATAACCCGGAGGACCAGCACTTTCTATTGCTACACACTAGCAATTAAAGGCAATTATAAACAGAGACTTTGCTTTCCTATATAATTATATTCACTCTAATCTGTGTGCTATGCCTGCCATAGGAGAGGAGGGTCAGGGGAGAGAAAGACAGAGCTGCACAGGAGAGCTCAATTTCTGTGAGAGTCTGTGTACACCCAAAACAGAGAAACTTTATGGAGGAGGAAAGAGTCAAGCCTGGAACTAAATATATTTTATCTCTAGATAAAAGATATAGAAAGTTAAATGCTGGAGCACAGATACAAATAGGTCTGATCAGGGTCAGGTATTGTGATTTATTTTCTCAGACCTGTAAAGGTGTGTGGGGGGGGTACAAGTTATTTTCAGTGTTTTGCTGAGGTGTCTCCAGCTGCTTCGGGGATGCGCTGCCACAGGGAGAACACAAGTGCTCTGTTTTCTGTTCAGGGATCATTCACAAGGGAGGAAGTGACACTGCTGCCTCTTGTCCCCTGTCTCATGGTAACCCATTCCCATCCCTTCCAGGGCAAACTGCTAACCTGCACATTACTTGCACCCAAGGGCTTCCTGCAGGTCCCCACAAATCTGTAGATCCCAAACAAATATCAATGTTTTCTTCTACAGCATCCTCCTTCTCCATAACCCCAAGCATACATTTTATCTCCTTTTCCCCCCCAAGATTCCCTATACCTCTGTCCCATCAACCAAGTGCAAATCTCTCTCCTTGTTTATTGCCTTTTATCCCTCACCTTGTGGGACCATAAAACTCCTTGAAAGAAATAAATCAGTCGCCTTCAGAAATCCCCCTAACAATTCTGATACCAGTGGTTAAACCGTGTAAGGGTTAAACACTGGTTTGGTACCTCCCTGGCTGGTAGTGTCCATTGCCTTTTAGACTCAAGGTGCAAATCCTAGCTGTGGATAAGCAAGTCCCCTTTGGATTTTCACCACCCTGGGAAATACTCATGGCTAGGCTCCACAGTAATAATGTTAAAAAGAAATGCTATTAAGTAGTAAAATATTCTTTACTCCTGGAAGTTATGCAATTAAAAAGAAACAAATACAACAATGCAACTAAAAGTCAGTAAAGTTGAACTGTCACTGCTGTATGTATGTATACATTTTATTTATATTTATTTTTCCTGAGGTTTTGGAGAATTATAAGTACAATAAACACTAAAATGTGGAAGTTTTCTTTTTTTTTGCCTTGATTTTTAAAAGATACCAACTGCAAAGGTGCAACTTTTCAAGAACCACATGAGCAAAAATATATTAAGGAGAAGGTTAACAGAGTTTCTAATATCTAATACCTGACTAGCTTTCCTCATTCCGGATATCTATATAACCTCTTTCGTGCACTTCATTAAAAGATAAGCTCAGTTTACTTGTAAAACAGACAAAAATGCAAATTAGCCCACCAAGAACAAATTGGCAATAAGAAACTGCATCAGAAGCCACTTTTCATAATTTACATATAATTCCTATCTCACAAAAAAGCATCACTCATGAGCCTTCTCAGAGGCAACATTTGAAAATTTATTCAAATTGGTGATTCAGAATTCAAAGTGGTGAACAATACAGAAAAGAAAAGTGTGGATAAAACCTGAAGTATCTTCAAGTATTTTCAAATCTTCAACTACAAAAGAGGGGGGGAAAAAAAAGAAGGAAGAGAAAGCCTCGCAAGAACAATTCAAGAGAAATGTTTTAATGTTAAGAGTTAATAACCTGTAGAATGTTAAAAAATAATTACTTGTTCAGGCTTGCTATTCACTAAGCAACTTTTACCGCCTTCATTGTTTCATATGAAGTATCTGCTCAGTTCTCCCTGGAAGAGTCATTTATTTCACACAGGAAATAGATCAAAAACACAATGCTCTGCAATTTTCCAAGAACCTCTAGTCTGTTGCAAAAAAAATGCTCAGTAAAAGAACTTAGGTTTCAAATATTTTAGTGATTTTAAGTTGTTATAGAAATGCAAACACAGCAAAGCAAAACCTAGAGACCCAAGTCCTACCTGTACTTGCACAGGAGCTGGTTGCCTAGTGATGAAATAAATTGCAATTCTTGTTTAAAGAGGAATCCTGTTTAAAATTACTGTTTAAAGAGGAATTATAAACTCAGGACTTCACAACATAGCAAATCTTGTGGAAGCAACTACTAAGCTTTATTTGCCAGGAATGTATTTGAAGAAATACCTGTTGAAATACAGGTAGAATCAAAGGCACATATAAGAGCTGTACCCAGGGAAACAACATCAGAGCCATAAATGAAGGCTCTCCCAAGAACACTTAACTTGCAGCATATCATAAAATCATTATGGCTTTGGAGACATTTATGACTATTGCACCAACCTAAAATTTTTCAAGCCTGGAGAAGCAGGACCTGGCCCGAGCTGCCACACTGAGCAGAGAGCACCCTGAGATCCCAGTGGGGAAGAAGGTACCACAGCAATAGCAGTAACATGTTTGTGACACTACGGGATGGGTAGCAAAGATTTAGACCACTGCAAAGTGTTCGGACGCCTTCTTAGTCTCTTCTACAATAAGACAGGACTATGATCACAGTCTTAGTATTTTTAAGATACCCGCTTTTAAAAAGAAAATATTAGTATTTTATTTTATATTAGTAAGTCTCACCTCTATTCCATTTCTCATCTCTTCAGCATTGAGACACAGACTCTCTGCTCAGTGTTTCTCCAGCACTTAATGTTTTCTAGTGCATGTCAGTGCCTAGAAACACAGTCCTACAACACTAACAAATGTAAGCTGCTATTCAGAGCGCTAAAGATTATGAAAAAGGCTATTACTTTTCATAGAACTGATATTAAACAAGATTTTCATATTCATTAACTCTAAATACCCATCAGCTGTGTATCATTTGTGTGTATAACATTTATATGATTAAATCAGTAATGGCACATATGTCTATAACTGGCAGGCTTCATTTAGTGCAAGATGATATTAAGAAGTTAAATGCCTTCATTTCATTATGCTGTTCAACAGAGGGTGTTCTTGCCTCTTCCTCTTTCCAAGCACAGTCTGAAAAGTAGATTAATCTCATAAATCATTTCCTATTGTAAACATCTGAACCGCGGACCAGAAAGAAAATTCATCACAAGCTCTTCCCACCTATTGTGACAGTCTCCAGTTCTCTAATGAAAAGATCTCTGACTCTGAGGAGCCTCCTATTTTCTTTAATGGTTATAGTTTAATAAAGCAGATATAATCCAGACAGGCTTTAAAAGATAGGATAAGACGATAAGAGCCATCTGTTTCAGTTTTGTCCAGTAAGGAAAATTGTTTTTACTCTTATATGACAAAAATTCATGGCAAACCAGCCCTGCAAACTACTCCTCAATAGTGTCATACAGAGTCTCAACAGCATTTGCCCCTGGCAAATATTACTCATCTGCAGAGATGACTGATGATCACAAAAGGCCCCGAGTTGGGCATGTCTTACTAAACTATAACTCCTTGCAGCTGCGTAATTGCTCTGGAGTTTCTCTCATTTTATTTCCAGATTCTCAGCTATAGGCTTGGAATAGCAAAGGGGCTTCTACTGCAATTTGGAGTTCGCACTCAGGAAGATGAGGGAAAGCAGGTCTGCCAGAGACATACAGAAAGGGGGAGCAGGCTGGTTCAAGCAGCAAGTTCAACTCATGAGAGGTGTTGCACACGCACACAGAGCATCCTAAAGGTCTCACTCAACTGGATTCCTTTACTTGTCCCATGACATTCAGGCTAGGCACTCAACATACTACTAAAACACTGAAAAAAGCTTCTAAAAAACCTATTTAAAACACCCTTTTGCAGATTGTTTTTCAAAGATTCCAGTTCACTCTTTAGTTATGTGAAGTGACTTCAGATTGCTGTCTGCAAAGCTACACTGATTTGCAGGGATAAAAAGAAGAAAACACAGCAGCAGAGTTCACAAAGTTAATTGGCTGAACTTACAGGTAAATAAGTTTTCTCCATTCGACTGCTATGGAAGAGCAATTAATAGCATGTAAACATAACTTCAAGTCTACAGGACAACTGAGGGGGAAGAACAGGAGAAAAACATACTGGAGGTTGATGTCTCCAATATTTGATATTTCAAGGGAAAGAAAAGTACCAGTTTTTCTCTAGACAAGAGAATCTCAGTTTTTCCCCTGTATTATGGTGCACTCTGCACAGTTAAGTGGGCAGAAGGACCTACGTAGCCTCAAAACCTGCATAAGCCCTGCTGCCACTTCCAGCACTAATCCCCAGAAGACTGGATAAAATTATATTCCAGAACTCCACATACTATATCAAGAATAAATGTTTGAAAAAATCTCACTAAAATGAAACAGATGTTAGAATGCGGCAATGGAAGTAATGGAGCTGCATCATGGCACAAAAAATTATACCGGAGACATTTAAAGTCTTCCAAAAACTTGGTATTTTTAGAATTAGGCCAGCTTACAAGATGAACATTTAAACATTAATAGAAAACAGACTTTGAGACATACTCATGCCAATTCACTACTACATATACATTTTTAGAAAAAATAGGTGGCGAGACAGGTTTACTCTCAATGCCAGACATTCACGTATATCCCACATCAAGAAAGTATTTCACAATAGTGTCTGTCTTAAACTATGACCAGAAACGAATCATTTAAAAGCATTTAGTCACGGCAATACTGGCACTTTCTGATTAAGTCAAAAACTAACCAAAGCTTCCACCATTCTAGCTAAGATATCTGATAAAGACTCTACTTCGGTCACTATTCACACACACTGTACTGGTACTTCTGGAAGAAGTCCCTACTGCTCTTCTTCCTACAGTTTGACTTCTAATATATTAGCAGTCTCCTTGTCTGAAGTTTGGTAGAAAGGTTTTTAAAAAGAATGATTTAACTGATCTGATAGTTCAAATCCTGGAAACCTTGGAAATGGCCTCTCTTCAGATAAGACTTTGTGAATTAAAGTGGGACACTCCAGGCAACGATGCCTCAATTCCAATATCCAGGCTAGTGAACGGTACTTCCCCATCCATCTCTTAAGTGCTATACCATTATTCTCCTTTCATACAGATTTGTCAGAAGGATAACTGGGAAGAAAGGGTAGTTTTGAGAAGCTTCTTGGTGTGCATGCAGGCTGCTCAGCAATTATGGCTGAGCATGAACTCAGACCTGGGAGTTCATTTCCATGTGCACGTAAATGAGCCTTCATAAGCAAAACAGAACATTTATTTCAGGATCTTCACTAAAAAACCTCTGTGGATATAGAAAAAGTCAATTTTAGTTCTTCAAATTTGTACTTTTGTGTATATACACGTATTCATACATATGCATCAATTACATGTACACAAAAGATGCAAGAACAAACATCAGCTTCCCCGTGTGCACTGGGCTACCCCNCTTCAAATTGGTATGTTTGTGTATATACACTTATTCATACATATGCATCAGTCAATTACATGTACACAAAAGATGCAAGAACAAACATCAGCTTCCCCGTGTGCACTGGGCTACCCCAGAACTACTGGCTTACAACCCAGCTGGCCAGGGGGGAGAAAATGTGAAAGTTTCTCACCAGATTTTTTTATATTAAAAATTATGTAGACCCATCTTATATTGATCCCAGAAAGATGCATGTAAAAACATTTTTCTCTGGTATATTTTGGAAGTGACATAGCTGCCAATCAATCACTGAGTTCCATGACAGCAGCAGCATCTTTTCTGCAAATGTGTCTTCTCAAACCAAGCTTGAAGAATGTCTTGTTGAAAACCTTCTCCAAAAAAGCATCAGAAACCTCTTCCACAAAGGAATTCTCCACAGTTATACTGGCAGGGAACACTAACTCAGAAACACAAGGATTGTAAAAAACTGTGCATATTTTTAAGAATATAACTGTATGGCAGAAATTGTGGATTCTAGCAGGAGCTTTTTGTTATCTTTCAAATGGTATAATGACCTGACCACATCTAACATCTTTCCTTCCTTACCAATAGCAATAAAACAGAAGGAATTAAGAAGCATTTAGGAGAAGTTATTATTGAAGTAATTATTTGATTCTATTATTGGATAGTCTAGTTATTAACCATAATACCAGCAAAAAGAATAGGATAAGGATTGCCTAAAGGATTAAACTGCACCATTTACTTTGTCTACTCTAAAGCCTGGATGGTTCACTTTAGACTGAAAGACCACAATCACCAAGTACTAAATTATTCAAAACTCAACCTTGTGAGTTTACATTATGCTTTAATATTGTAATAACAGAAAGAGGGAAACAAACAAGCAGCCAAAGCACTGCAGTAGCTGAATCAGGGCTGTTGTACAGAGTCACTGCCAGCAGAGTAATAAAGAGATCAGAAAGCCACAGCCCAGAATTGGCCACCACAAGTGCTGTTTTAGCCCCTTTGAGATTTAACGTTATTTATATAAGAAATCTACAATGGACTATGGAATAACGTGATCAACACAATTTAGACTGAGAAGCTTACAAGTCCTCAGCAGAACTGCTGCCAAACTGGATTTGGGACAGATCAAGTCTGGAAGGCTACTTTAAAGACTATAGGAAGCAAAATCCTGAAATGTTCTGCCTGTTAAACGGTCTGGAAATAGACTGTAACACTCATTAAAACCACCAAAGGTTATGAGAATTTCAACTTGTTACTCATTTCAGCCTGAACACAGAAAACATTTTGGGTAGGCCCTGAAGATCTAGCAGAGGTTACCCATAACAGCATATCCTTATTAACTAGCAACCTGGGTTTGCATCCCCAGTTACAAAAGTAACTCAGTTCTCCTTCCACTGAAGGAAAGTGAGAGCTTGATGCTCGCAACAGCAGCAGAAACAGGCTAAGAAACTACATTCCACATGAACAGCAGATTGAAGTCATTTTTGTGATTTTATTTTACAGCATAAGTGCCAGTGATTTATATAGGTTTTAAGGAGATTTACAAATCTATAAGTTAATATGATGATTTTACTATCTTGCTTTAGTGCAGGGGGGTTGCCCTAAATAGGTGCAGTAGGGTGGGACTAGGTCCCTTCCAATCTTGACCATTCTGTGCAAAACACATGAAAATATTTTATCTTTAAAACGTTCAGTTTCATTGTGAAAAAGAGTGCTTTGGCCTATTTTACTATCTTTAAAGGCAACTGTTCTCAGCAGAACACATCTGAACATTGCATCAAGTCCATTTTGCCCATCACCAATAGGAGGTCATTACCGGATCAGGCCACTGCTCAAGACTTCCCTCAGCTTCAGAATAATGAAATAGACAATTAAAGCACTTGAGAATTTTCCAAGAAAATGGAGTTATTTATCTACAAAGAAAATTCACATAAGCTTAAGTACTTCACAGGAAGTTAGTCATACTCTGAAGAAACCAGAAGAAGCATCTGCTAAAAAGGAGCACACATCTGCTTAGGAGCTCTCATGGATGGCTAAAGATCCCAGTCTGCAGCACCCATGCAAGTGACATACCAAGGCTTCAGCCACATCCATGGATAACAGAATCAGGGCACTAGGGAGAATCACATCCCATGAAACTAGAAACTGTGCAGTCCTGAGCCCCAGGACAGCCAAAACACCCCCATGTCCAGGCAAGGAGCCATCCTGCTGCATGAGCCAAGAGTTCTGTCTTACCAGGAGTCCAGTGGACATGACTCAGCTCACTGCAGGTTTATTCAACATTAGTGTGTTCTGCTGTTGCATATGTATTCCACCGTAAGTGGAATAATGGGGAACTTCAGGTCTACAAACATTTGAGTTTTGTCACCCTGCTCCAAAAGCAAGTTCAAATAAAACAACTCTCTGATTTTGAAAATAATCATAGAACAGAAACATTCTTGCCTGGCCAGGCCCACGCTATGGTACATTTTCTTTCATGCTGTTTGCAGAGGCATCCGCAATCCCAGCCCTCAGTGCCTGATATTCAGCATTTAGTTCACTTCAAAGTGCAGGCTGATGAAAACCCATGAAATATGAGTGCCAAAGAAAATCTGCACCACCATTAATTGCTACACGAGCACACCAAAAGTGTCATGAATGGTGACACACCAGGCATAACAAGCATCTCCAAAGGCAAACTCCAGTTTTGTTCTGCCATGCAATAGAGGATGTTCATGACAGATGGGCAGAGCAGAGCAAGTTGTTTGGCCAAAATTCTGGCTAGATGATTGTTGCTGTATCATATTGTCAAGACCAGAACCTGAGTGTGCATCAGAAACCACTAACTTTGAGGGGAAGTATAATATTAAAAAAACATAATCATCCATCCTTCTAGCCCCTATTCTCAGTCTTTTCCTCTTATTCTCAGCACAGTCCCACATTCTCCTAGTTATTGAACTGTCATTCCACATCACTTAATACTACAATACACTCAACTTGTCAGAGCTCCTCTTTTCTTAAGTCAGAGCTCCTCTTTTCCCTTTAACCAGCCTCCTTCCCACTCTCCCCAGCTGAACTGGGCATGGACTCTTATTCTGCCATGCATATGGGGCACCTGAGTCACTGGTCAGGAAGGCAAAGGGCAGGAGGGAGCCCAGGAGAAGCAAGAACTTCATTGGGAAGCCTTCTGATGGGAAGTGCCCAGCATTGCCCCACAGCAACAGCAGACACTTGCCTGAATTACATAAGACTCCAAAGGATGCTTAATGCAGTTGGAAAGGATCCTGTCAGACAGGTCTGTTATATACCATATATACCATACGATATTTTATTATTTTGATTCTGCTCTTCCACATTCTCCTGAGGCAGTTTGTCCCATTCACCCCCACCAACCTGCCATGCCTTTGTTTAATGGGAAACGCTCCCAATGACGTCAGTAGGAGATGCTCCAAAAACCTTCAGCAGAACCAAGGATCCTCTTGACCAACAGGCTACCAAGAGCTCCCTGCTGCCTTGCAGCTCCTCAGGAAACAGCAGGACTAAACAGAACACAAGGCAGTAATCTCAGCTGAAGTCTTTTCAAGGCTTTGTCACATTCACTTCTCTACCCATGAATTGTAAATAGCACATTATAAATTGCTGCTATTTACATAAATTTGCATTTTAAGCTTAATTCTGTTCTCAAGGAAATGAGGACAATGTTTTCACTTAAGTGGGGAAAGAATGAGATCATTACAGGTATGCCGTAGTCGACAAGCAAAAAGCCAGGAAATAGAGTTTCTTACTGGTTTCATTATGGGCAATTTGTCTAGAACTACATAGCCTAGCCATCAACACCTGGGAAAAGGAGTACAGTCAATGACACATTTCTACTAAGAAAATTGGTATACTACAACATTATTCTATACATTAAAATCAATATCCATCCCCAGCTTTAGCAGAGTCATTGTAATGTTTAAAAAAAACTTTAACATTTAGACCATAAATGGAGAAGTCCAGGCAAAAGCCTGGTGGTTACAGACATCAAAAACAAGCCAAGGACCAAGCCAAGAGAACAACCCAGATGTTTTAGCAGAAGTCTCAGCCCCTTGTGTGCCTAGGAGTAGATTTTTAGCATCAATCATCTATTTTTCAGTGTTTTTTGTTCCTTCATGTAAGCCTGGCATAAGTGCCCCTATGTTGCTACTCATGAAATGCTGCCAGACCCCTGCAAAGCAGCTCATGTCCCTCCTTCACAGTGGGCAACAAGGAGGACAAGTAGCCCAAGGCAGGTGTGGAAAGAGCACAGATACACAGAGCAGCAGGGAGCCTGCATCGTGGTCGGTGCTTGCAGAGCTAAACTGGAGCTCCGTGTGTTTCCTTCACAACCTCTAATAAAAGCCTTATCCAATAAAGAGCTAAGTGCTGTTTGCTGGTATTTCAGCCAGTAGTAACAGGTAGACTGGGTGCATCAACCTAAGCCACTCAGCCACTATCTGGTCCTGTCCTGGCATAAGGACAGGGATGTGCAGGAAAGCGCAGGGATGTCCTTCCAGAAAAAGAAGCCATCTGAAAAAACAAACTGACGTCTTGCATTTTGAAACTTCCATATTTATCCAGAACAAGAATGGACTCTTCAGCAGAAAAGGCAAAAAATAAGGAATTTTTTTTATATTCTGACTTTTTAAAAGCAGTATTATAATAACATAAAGAGAGAAGGATTAGTTTGATTCAGGATTCTGAAAGAGGGAACGATGTGCATGACTGGAGCTAACAAAATGCTTTATTGTGCTCATCAGAACAACAAGACAGGAAAAGCAAGAAATACTCATTTCATTTGAAATATTCATTTCATTCCTCCATGTATTCAGAGTGTTTGGCAGATTTTAATCATTGAATTCATTGTTGGGGATGTTTGATTTTCACCACTGGTTTCAAATCTGATCCAAGTGCCAGCCACCAAAAACATCTACATCAGAAGCAAACTTTGACCCAGGAAAATTCTCATAAAAACTCTTAACTGCATTTTGCAAGAGGGCCTCAGATCTACCTTGGCTGAGTAGCCTAAGACCGACCATCTGTTTTAGAGGTAGTTATTTATACACAGCTGGGAGCCCATCTATAACACTAGACACACACAGGGGTGGGAGAAGGAGGAAGAAGTTTTCCAGGGAATCCCTGTTCTCCCTCAACTCTCCATTAGACACTCCTGGCTCTGCATCCATCTGCACACACAAACTTACACTTTTCTAAATACAGCCTTTTAATGAAGTGCTTAAGGAAGCTTTGTGAGGGATACCAAAGCATTCACTTGAAATAGGTACTTAATTCCAGAGGGAACTTGAAAATGAGTTGGTATTAAGATAATCTACTATTATATTGTGCAAAATAGAATGGAAATATGAGAGTAAGGGAATATAAGAGTAAGAAAATATAGTGGTAGTGCCTTTTTTTTTTTTTTTTTTTNGAAATATAATGGTAGTGCTTTTTCTTTTTAAGATCTCTTACTATCCTAAATGATCTCCTCATCCTTTTGAGACAGATACACAGGATAATGCACATTTTCTTGCACAGAAGAACTGCCATCACTATTTTTCCCACGCTGGATTTGGCTGCCTCTTCACAGTCTGTGTGACATGGGCACATCTCTGCCCAATGTGCANTCTTACTATCCTAAACAGTCTCCTCATCCTTTTGTGGTGGATACACAGGATAATGCACAATCTCTTGCACAGAAGAACTGCCATCACCTTATTTTCCCCACGCTGGATTTGGCTGCCTCTTCACAGTCTGTGTGACATGGGCACATCTCTGCCCAATGTGCAGATGGCAATCCATGCACATGGTACTGATGAGCACCAGGACCTACTTTTGCAACCCAAAAGCTGGCTGCAGATTGTCACAATCAGGAAAACACAGTAGTTTTGTTCCCTTTTGCTTATAAACTACTTGTTGAAAGGCTAGAGACTGATTTTCTTCCTGGGAGACAGCCTTGGTGGACTGCTTAAACAGGGCCACCCTACTTGCCACAGAAACACTCCTCTGCTACTCTGCCCCTCATTCCCACAGAAATAAGCAGGTTATTTATGTGGTTTCTGGACAAGTGCAATCACCATTTGTCCTCACATCTTAGTGCAAAGCTGTGTAAAATTGTAAGTTAACTTGCAACCTGCAGTGGATTACCACTGCAATGAAAAGACTAGAACATTTGTCAAAACAGTATACTACACAGACAAAAATTCATCTCCATTACCAGTTAATAATCTCTAACAGGTTTTCTGTTAGTACTGAAGAAATTTAATCATAACTATTCATAAAAAGCCTTTGAAGTGGCAGAAATATAGGCTTCTCATGCAAAGAAAAAGAAAAAAAGATCTGCAAGGGACCTCTAAGACTACTAGGTCAGGAATTTCAATATTAGAAGGGAACAAGTCCAGGAAAATAAATCAAGTGATAGTTACTGGCTACCTTTGTCAAGATAAAGGCTAAACAAAACCCAGGACATTGTCTTGAGTGATCAGTGCAGAGTGAACTGAATGCAGAAATGTTTGCACAAGGTGACCAGGCTACATATATATATACACACATACACACCACTGTACATATATAAAGCATATTCAACTTGTGAATGCCATAGAACAAAGCTACTTTAACAATGTATTTTCATGCGTTTATAAACTTGAATATGCTATTCCTGCCAACACCTTCCTTTTGGTGCTTTGATATGTCTATTAAAAAATAAGAGAAAAGATACAGGCATTGAATTTGCATTTTTAAAGCTTATGTAAATGAACACTCACGAAAAGGGCACAAGAGCAGTACATCAATTACTAAGGAAAACTTGTACTGACAGAACAGCCTTGTTTCAGGAGCTTGCAGCTAACTGAGGCTTGATCAGAACAGATCTAACATTGCACACTTCTCCAGGGAGCTTCTTCTACTGTGCACCACACAATTTGCTTTTAAATATTTAGGTACACACAAAACTTCACAAAAGGGAGGGGACTAGATATTTTGGAGGTTAAAGCATTCAAGTATTTGTTTAAACAAGAGGCTCCCTTATTTTGCAAAGTAAAGGTAAGAGTAAGAAGGATTTGGAATGGACCATTCCTAGGATGCAGAAGCAAAATACCAAAGTGCTGGAGTTTAAGTACTCAAATTGCCTTTCAGAAGCAAAACATGCTAAAAATCCATAGAATCAGACAGCTTAAATGATTTTACAAGGGAATTACAAATGTTGGCATAAGGCTCAACCCATCTCAACCAAAGGAAATATATAAAAATGCTCAGGGCATCATGTCAGTTCTCATGTGGACCCTATACATGCAGGCAAGTCATACATGCAGGTGAGCCTGTAGGCAGGTAACTGGAGTGGCTACCAACTTACTGAGTTTGTATTACATGAACTTACTTCAGAATATGTAGAAATCTAGAGATCAGAAGCTACTGACTGAATTTTGCTTTGACCAAAGCGTTCTAGACAAGTATCTACGATCATCTCCAGAATATTAAAGAGCTTCATTAACTTCCACACTTTTCAAAAACATCAATTTGTCACTTACCACGCAAAAGCCTCCACATTGCACAACAGACACTGCAATGATGGCCACTCATTTGTTGGTAAAATCCAGGTTGTAACTTCCATACTTTTCAAAAGTATCAATTTGCCTCTTACCAAACATACCCAAAAGCTTCCACATTGCACAACGGGCACTGCAATGATGGCAGCTCATTTGTTGGTAAAATCCAGGTTGTATTTGCTTCCTCATTTTTTTGCAGAATCACAATGAAGCCAAGAAGAATGTGTTTTCACTGAAGTTTAACCCCCAAATCCTCAAGTATTTATTCACAAATACTGTAGTNTTTTTTTGCAGAAACACAATGAAGCCAAGAGGAATGTGTTTTCATTGAAGTTTAACTGCATAACCCCCAAATCATCAAGTATTTATTCACAAATACTGTAGTTCATCAGCTCCAAAACTCCAGGCTTTATTATGCACTTGCCAGAATAAATAACACCAAAGGGCTGGCAGGAAAATGAATGACTGCTGCAATGAAGGGGTTGTCACACAAAACTGCAGCACGAAGANAACTCCAGGTTTTATTATGCACTTGTCAGAATAAGTGATAACACCAAGGGGCTGGCAGGAAAATGAATGACTGCTGCAATGAAGGTGTTGTCACACAAAACTGCAGCATGAAGATGATGACGAGCAGCACTTTGAGCTACATCTACAGTTTCCTTCTCATTTTTGCCCATGTGCTGCAGAGTTTTCTCCTGTTCCAAACATACTCAGCTGAAGCAGAGGTGGAACATGAAACCAGCTGTGGTTTTCTGCAAGGGTATCAAGCACCACCTCACTGCAATCAATGGATAATTTTACATTCACACTGCAGGTAAACTTGCTCTCCACTCAGATACATTTGCAAGCATTAATATACTTGCTTCTCAGTTATTCCTTTTGCTATCTGATGAACATTTATGATCTACCTCATCAACACATTCTCCTTTCTCTCTTCCCACTCAGTATAAAACTAAAATAAGGTTACCCTATGTGCAGACCTCTGCTTTACTATGGTAAAGTCAGAAATCATTCCAAATTTAGTTCCAATACATGCATGCAGCACCACCTGAAAACTAGATGAAACAGTCATAAGTCCAGGGCAAGTTAAGATTTAGCCACAAAGACTTGGACTTTCAACTTCTTTTACTGTGTTAAGATCCAGATGGGATCCACCTAAAGCACAGCCTTGGAAACCATCACTTACACAGACTGCCCTTATAGATACCAGCAATGTAGGAGTTAACAAATGTGCTGGCAGGTCTATGCATTGAATAAGCATCACAGAGGCAGAAGTTTTCACTAGTGTGCCCTGTAGGGGAGNCAGATGGGACACACCTAAAGCACTTACATAGACTGCCCTTATAGATACCAGCAATGCAGGAATAACAAATGTGCTAGCAGGTCTATGCATTGAATAAGCATCACAGAGGCAGAAGTTTTCACTAGTGTGCCCTGTAGGGGAGGCAAGCAACACAGAGGTCATTTCAGAAAGCTTGACACAATATTAAGCATAACTATGAACTCCCAATAGAGTTTGCCATGGCTTTTAGATCCCAGTGTTGCATTTATTCTGTAAGCAGACTGTAAAGGTTAAAAAAAGCAGTTTTGGATGCAGGAGAGTTTAAGGGAGGGAAGAGGAGACAGGAAGGGCTAAAGGAAGGATCTCAACCAGAACCTGATGGCTATTTTCTCATGCTAACCTTGTGTTTTGCATTAACAGCATTTCTAGTATTCACACATAAAGGATAATGCAAATGTGCACAGTCCAACAGATCAGTGCTGCCTTTCCTACCTCCTGTCAGTCTGAGCTCTAAAATAGTGTGAGCTTCCCGGGGAAAAAAACAAAAACAGCTTCAGGTCAGCACAAATGTACATTTGCTGTATGGCCAATACCAAGAAAAAACTTTGTCNGTCAGCACAAATATACAAGCTACATTTGCTGCATGGCCAATACCAAGAAAAAACTTTGTCCATGAATTCTGAGTGAACCAAAAGCAATTGGATTTATGAAGAAGGAAAAGAGGAACACTTAGAAATAACTTCTGTTTGGTAATGGTATCTGCCCTATTCTTCACTTGTGAGGAAGTACTAGAATACCCCAAACTTTTACAACAAAAAAAATTAGCCACTTTCATTCCAGCTGACCATGAGCCACAGTCAGTGTTTCTAGCTTTGGCTGCTCCTACAAGTGTGAAAGCAGCTGAAAAAGCAGAAAGCTATTTTCAAACAAGTGGACTGAAGTCATAGTGATATAACTGCTGGCTTGGAAAATAGTGAAGACATGAGAAAAGGGAAGAATGAAGGGAAAAAAAGCCAAGACTGGTGACAAACTACAGAATTTTGTAGAATCAGAGGAATGTGAGGGTGGGACCTCAGGACACCACCTCATCCATGTCTTCCTGTCCTTTGTGCAGATATGACAGGGCACAAAGGACATCACCACCTAGATAAATAAAAGCCTCTAAAAGGTGTTTGAGTTGGAATAATGCATTTGTGTCTGGTCAAAGTAATGTATTTCAGTGCTTCATTATTACTGCAGAAAAAAAGCCCCAGGAAAAGCTAAGACTCCACTTTGAAACACTCAACTAAGTATTTCTGGTTGGACACAACCTATGATAGTTAAATTAAATAGAATATTCTGAGAGCACTGCATCTCAAACTTCAGAAATTGGAAAAAAAGAAAGGGAGTTCCAGCATTTCAAGCCATTACTGACTAATTTAAAAGCACAGAAAGTGATTTTAGGAAGCAACTGTGACCAGTAACACAGGAAAAAAGTGAAACAGAATGGTTGTACTGACTGGGGTTGGAGACCTGCTCCATAGTTACCTCAAGGTGTTGGATTTTACATTGTACAATTATGATCATCTTGGAGAAGCTGGAGAGCCTTTCTAGGTACAAGTACACAAAGGAGCACTTTGCTTTTCACAATATCCTCCTGGAAACAGCTTGGTGCTCAGCTACTCTAGTGAAATCTAAAAGCACCACTGCTGCCTTGGAAATAGAAATTCTAGCAGCAAAGCAGCTTCTCATGTGTAAAGGCACCATGCACCAAGTGATAGCAACGCAACCAGATTTGAAACAAAGCCTAAAATCTTGCCAAACTCAGAATTTCCATGCCATTTAGAAACTCGCTTTTTTACCCCAACCTAGACTGGAAAAGATATATGAAATTGCCTATGGAAACAAGAGTGTCTTAGATTTTGAAGCTTTGAAGATTCACATTAATTTTTGAATTGGAAAATTTCCCCTCTAATTGGAAAACATTATGAACCCCAAATGAAAACACTTCATAGCCACACACTGTTCCATAACATGCCAGCTATAGAAGTTTGTTACTGACATGTCACTCAAAATATCAAAGTGACATGAAATTTGAACAAATGCTTCGCCTTTCTGTTCTCTCCTCATGCTTCTGATCAGGATAGTCTTTACTTTGTAGATTGCTACAGAAATACAACAGAACTGGTAAATATTATTTCATTTTTACCACACGTGCTAATTGCACCCAATGCCTTGTGGAGCCTCCCCAGCATCGTGGCAGCCACTCAATCCTACACAAAAACATGTGCACAAACATCACTGTCCAATGTGTTCTGTGATTAGTTTCTGTAGGACTTATTTTCTCATCTTCATTTTGGATGGAAATGGAATAAAATACTGCATACATGATATCTGAGTAAGAGCCAAATAGACAAGAAACAAACCTCGCACTACAGCCTCCCTGGGGAAACCTTTGTTCATTTTAATACTTGTTCAGTCAGCTGTCTCCGAGAATGACAAGGTTTTATCTCTAATGTGAATGGCTTCGAAGGCTACTTGCATTATTCCTTCTGCAGCAGCTGCTGCTGAAACCACAGGGTTGCAAACTTATAATTAAATCCAGCTGCCACTACTGTGAGCTCAGGATATATCCAAGTGAGCAGTAATGCCTAGTGCTTGCTGGCAAGATCCTGCCTCCACTTCTAGGCAATGTAATTAACTCTATTGCCCCTTTTAGATGAAATAAACATCAGCACTGAAGAAAGCCGGTACTGACTGAAAATAGTATTTATACAGAGGAAATCTACTGCATTAAACCTGAGAAAACAAATTTCCTCCATGGACAGTAAGAATGAACATTGCCCTAAAATCCTGGGAGGACACACAAGGAAATACAAAGCTCAGGATGGAAGGAATTTCCCAAGGAAAGGAGGCTCAACAGGACCAACAAATCTATTCTTTTAAGCCTCAAAAATCTCCAGAAGAAAAAAACAAAATCCAGTCTTAAGAGAACACCAGAAACAGGTGTCATTAGTGCTTAGGTTAGCTACCTATATTTGACATTCTCAACCCTCCAAGCACAGCTGAAGGGATTTCATTTTTTATAGAGAGCAATAAGTTGTGATGAAAATGCTTTGGGAAGATCTTGGGGAGCACAAGGCCTCAGCACCAGCACACTGCAGCACAAAAAGCTGTTACCTTGGCTTGGGAAGAGCCAACCCGTGAGCTCCCTCAGGGAGCAGCACGGCCACCAGCACCAGGACAGAGGGTGGAAGGCAGGGGACAACCACCCTCCGAGGGAAGAACAGGGCAGAGCCATCAGCTCAGAGCTCTTAACACTAGTGTTGCCTATTCTAGCAAGTCACAGCTGCAGCCTCAGGTTTGCTATTTGCTTAACAACATTAAGGCTGTACAGAGCTGCCCTGTGAATGCAGGAGCGGCTGCAACTATTGCCATGAGCTACCTGCCCCTGCCTGCAGCACCAGCCTGGCTGCAGTGTGCCCAGACCCCTCTGCTCCCTGCTGCAGGGCAGGCTGCACATCCCCACTAACTGCAGGAGCCCTGGAACAGGATCCTGCTTTTCCTACAGACTCCAGGTCTGCTCGCTCCTGCTGTGCTGCAAGGCAACAGCAGGAATCTCTGCACAACACCCATCTTTTCCACAGTTTGCTGCTGCATTTCCTAGGCCAATATCAAGCAAGTGCTAGCAGCTAGAAAGCAAATTTGCTGCTGTTACTCTTTTTACTTTTACTTTTCCCATCAAGCACAAAACAAACAGTCTTTTGTATCAAAGACAATAAGGGTGAATGTGCTCGCAAGTGGTTATTCTTGGGTTCATTTACTTTTGACATTTGTTTGCCTTTTCACTACTCCCATCTGTCTACCTGTCGCTCGGTGCTAACGGCTGCAAAGCCCAGGCACTCGGAAGCATTTTGCAAGACGGGCAGATTATTATACCCTGTCATATCTAGGTGGGAGCTAGACACGATTTTGCAATCTGTATTTTAAAGTGGAAATTATAAAATGACAAAGCTTTTAGCTCTCCCCTAGCTCTTTAGTGGCTGCTACAACACTTTTTCAGCTGCAGACTATTTTACCCAGACAGAAAGATGCTCCTGTAATCTATCCTGAAGACTAGAAGTGTGAAGAGAGCAGAGAAGGTAGAAAATAGGGTAGAAAGAAAAAGGCTGGAGGAAACTGCTTTAATTCTCAGAATCCTTTTTACAATCTTGCTTGAAAGTGCAATTAATATCTTAAAGCACTGTTACCACCATCAGAACAGATAAGATCATCTCATTTTAACCATATCTTCCCTTGAGGGATTCCATTTCTGGCAGCAGCTCTGTGTATACCACCACCTTTTGCTCTTGCAAATACACCAGCAACAGAACATCTTCCCAAGTCTGACAATTTCTATCACAATTAAACTTATAAATTAAAAAAAAAACTAGTCCTTCCTGGGTTGCTAACCACCTCAGGTTCTGTGACATTTTGTATTTAGGTCCTATATTATCCCTGTGCTAATTTAGGAATATACATATAGTTTTCAGTAACAGTCTGCATTAAGTATAAAAACTCCTATCAGTTGCCACCTGTGTGAAATTTAGAAACAGATTAGGGAAAAGAATATCACAAGGCCAAAGGCAGAAAGCATTCAGTGACTGAAGACCATGGGAACAGGCTAGCACTGTATGTTAGAAATGCTTTTAAATACTTGAAGTAGCTTTTTATCCTCCTCCTTTTAAAATATCAAAAAATTCATATGTGAAATTAATGATAAATAAGAAAACCAAATTCAAGTAGCCTATATGTGGTTCTCTAGTTTTCAAAAGAATTAGACCAAAGTGTTAGAAGCCTGACTAGCCACTGAGCACAGAATCTGCTAAAAGGTCAAGTCAGAAGAGCTTCCCACAACTGAAGTGTCATGAACATTATGAACTAATTAAAGAGCAAGACATGAACATTTTTGCCTTTTCCCTACAAATAAGACAGGAAAAGATGGATTGATTCTGAACAGTGGAAGACATGGTAAGGAAAATGATTGATCTAGTTCAGACTGAAAAATATTGTTCTGGTTAAAAGCTCCAAATGTCTGTTGGCATAATTCTTCTCACAAATAATTTTGATTAGCTAAATTATATAAACCAAACACTTTAGGCAGTTTGAAGCACTTTAAAAACAGTTTCTATGCAAACCTGCCTGTCAAAAAAAATGAATTAGAATTTTGCAGTTAAAAAGAGGCCAAAGATTTACCACTTTCTGCAACAAAAAGGCATGCTAAAAGTACTTGCTTCAGTCAGTGTACACATCTAGAGCTAGGACCTGGTTAGCAAAAAAATGAGCAAGTTAAACATCCTATGAAAGCCTAAAGCAAGAGCTTTGCACCTGTACTTCACTAGGGCTCCTCTAGAACTTGCATGAAGTTGCATTCCCTGTATTCAGACAGTCATCACATTATGAATTAATCTAGTTTGTGCTTAACTTGATTCAAACCTTCCTCTGATTTTTGCCTAAAGTGTTCTCTTATTTGTCTCTGTGATTATATCAAGTCCACTCTGGACTTTAGGCTATCAAACAAGCTTTTATCACTGCCAGTCTTATGTATTGGGTCTGAAAGGGCCAAAAATAAATGTGTAGATCTTAGAGACTTCACAGCCCCACTTCAGGCAGAAACAGGCCATTTGGTGACAGTAATTTCCAGGGTCACCAAGAAACAGAGTGCAAGAAGCTGCGGTGACAGCAGGATCACACCAAAATTACTTGATACCTGCCTGCTACAGAAGGCACCAAAGAAAGCAGAGACATGCAGACAGAGGAGTAATATAGCAACACCAGCAGTGACTTTACAGGAGGAAAGAGACTGCTCTTTAGTTAATGAGATGAAACTTGAAAATGTCATCCTTATTTTAGGCCAAGAAGATTTCTAGCTCTCCTTTTGGAAGGCCCTGCATGCCCCCATATGCTTATATATACACACACACACTCTGCTTTGAGCATACAACTTGCTATCCCTGTGAAGCCACATAAAAGTTTTAACTAGAGCAACATTTTCCACCCAAGCAAGGCTTTAAATCCAAAACTAATTTTGAGTGTGATCTTACGTTTGTAAATTCCCTAACGGTTTCTGTATTTTGCATAGTAGAAAACTCTCAACAAAACAGTTGAAGCAAAGTGGCTTTAAAGAAACTGTACAATCTTCAATAATGCTGAAAAGTTTTTCATTGAATTAAAATAACTTTCTTTCTGCCAAGCCATTGGAGACATCAACACCAACAGTACTCAAAGCATTTCATGAGGCATTTGTGACTGGCCAAAGGGACCTCTTTGGAAGCTGCCCCACACTGCCTGTTTCTCTAGCATGGTTCAGGTCTGGTGACTAGAAAGTGCCCTGAGAAGAGGGCAGGAACATGCAGCTCTTGCATTTTGCAAAAGAGTACTTAACAGCTACAAGATCCAGATTCCTTGCCCTTTCAATCCAATATGCTTAAGAGGGGAGAAATGAAGGAAAAGTAGTTTTACAGTGTGAACTCCTGGACCCACCTGGACTAAGATGTGCTGGCATTTTCATTTACTAAAAATCATTATAGTTCAATATCTTAATAGCTTGTGACCAGAGTCACAGATGAGACTGACAGCTAGTCAATGAACTGATGAATATCCATCTCATAAGCATTTCAATTTAGCTACCCATGCAGAGGGCATTTTGCCTTTATACACACACATTCCAAATTTCCAGTTCTCCCCTGCTTAATTACTTTGGGCTCAGAGCACTTTACAAAGGAACAAACTATCATTATAAACATTTCATATATAAAAGAATTGAGGCACAGTGGTATTATTTGCTGTAAGTTATTGAACTCATTCACACCCAGGCAGGTAAAAGATCTTGCCTTAAATATCAAGGCAGAACTATATTCAGTAGTCTATAAGGTCTCAAATCAAAGAATCCTTTCCTGGGCAAGAGCATTTACAAACTCACCTTTCACCTTACAGTGTGAAATTTCACTATATTGACACTTATTACACACCAGTGTTTTACAGATTCTATTTTAAATATATGTTCAGGTTTTTCAAAGGATTAAGCCAAGTGTTGTTTCCTCAAAAATCTAAATCAGATATTTAGAAGTGGGCAAATGACTGAATACACCTGTGTTTTCAGAGGTTGCAGGGGTTTATTATTATTGTTCTGCCCTAATTAGAGCCTATTGCAGAATCTTCATAATACTGGGACTTTATTCTGGTCAAACTTAAAGACTTTTCATTTGTCCTTTTCACTTTCAGTTTAAGTATTAAAAACCTGCAAAGTTGCTGGCTTTGCAAAGTGCTTCCAATAACTTGAGGCTCAATGACAAAGTGTTCAGAACCACTTCTTTTGCATTGGGCAATTTGATGTACAAAAGGAATAAATGAAACTACCTCCATTTGTAGAATCAAAGTGTTTTCACTAGCTGCATGTCCAATTATGAGAGTCAGGCCTGAATTCAACAAGCTAAATGAAATGAATTTACTGCTTTGTCCAGCTCAGGTGGCTAGCAGGCCTCCAGCAAAATTACTAGGACAACTAGTGAATAGCAATGAAATTAGCACTGCAACAGATTGCATTCCTGGCACTGGGGTTTGCCATTTCTTTTTGCAATTTAAGTCTTCTTTCTCTTCCACTAGGCTCAGGAGAAATGGGTAGCAACTTCCAAATGACTTAAAAAAAATAGAAAGAAACACAGCTTGCAAGTTTATATTGTAATAATAGACTCATATCAATTACAAGACAAATTGCAGCAGACAATGAAAGAGACAGCTCAATCTGTTACTGAATCCTTCTAACGGCTGCATGAAGAGCTTGGCCATTTCACTCATAAATCTTCCTTTTAAGTTTTATTGCTCTTTGTGTGGGTAAAATAATAAAACCAGAGTCAAGCATACAATGGATGCAGTTAATACATTTCTAGTCAGAACTTCCTGTATTTTGTTACAGGAACCATAAACCATTCAGCATCTAACCAAAAGTGACCTTATGCTACAGAGTGCTAAAGCAAATATTGTATCTTTAGAAAGTCATCTCATTTGATCATGCCAATTGTAAATAATAGTCTCTATTACTGTGATACTCTGGGCTGTCTCAGACATTATCAACAATCTTCTAACTTTCCATGAGACAGACTGATGCAATACATATGTAACAACTTGATTGGTAGGTTGAGCTACTAATCAACAGTATATGTAAAAACAACAAATAAGAGACCCAAATTAGGAGTTTATTCCATTTGTTAGGGTGAGCAATTTTAACTCATTCCTCTGCAGTAAGGAGTTTCCTGTATTCTTCTATGGATCAGAGTGAAAGCAGGAGGCTCCCTGGAGCCTCTGCACTAAACACCTTTTAGGCACAACAAGCAGATTTGAGGGGGGAATAAGAAACAAGTATGTATAAAAAACAAGGGTGTGCAACAGCTTTGCTCAAGGAGTGAGCATACAATTATAAAACACCAGTGGTTCCTTCTCTGTCAGAAGGACAGGAGGCCACAACCCCCAGTGCAGACAGCAGGATTACAAGTCATTACAAGAACATTTCAGTAGAACACATGGGAAACTCTGCAGTAAGAGGCCTGCAGCATCATACTCAGTTTGGAGGTTCTCTCCCCACATACAAATTCCATGAGAGGGTGCCCCAGTACCCCTATCAGAAAATGTGGGGTACAATCTAGTAGTTCAAGTCAGGATTTATGTCCACATACCAAAGACCAATCCCCTGACAGCTCCACATCTCATTACACATTTGCTTTCATCAACAGATTTTCTAGTATATTAGTAAGCATATTTTAAGGCTGTAAGCAGTGATCTGGCTGATACACACCTGTTTCAGTAAGTCCTCAAAAAAAGGAATGATAAAGATTATCTTTTGAGACAAATGTAGGAAACAGTTGATTTGAGTAATGTTGGAAATGCAAGTGGGGAAGATGGTATAGACAAGGTTTCATTGCTATTGAAAAAGAAAAACCCCACAATATTGCCATTAATACATTCACATCAAATGCAAAATACTGAGGAGCAATATTCCATCAGACTAAAAAATACAGCTAAGGTTTTTTTTTCTTTGCAAAAAAACAATGCAAACCTAAAGCACCCTATACTGGAGGGACTTGCACTTTAAATTGCCTTGCTTCTCTTAGCAGCCAAAGCCTTAATATTCTTTCTGAAAGAAGGTTTTTCCTTCAGAACTTAATTTATAAACTCCCTCCTGCCAGACTGAGATAGCCACAACTGCAAACCCCCAAAAAGTGATGACTACTGGGATTCCATTCAAACCCTCAGGAATCAATAGAAGGCAGACAAACCACCAAGATAAAGTTTCAGCCAGTTGCAAAGAGCAAAAGCCACAGGATACCTCGTGTTGCTTTTACCTTCCTGTGAAAGGCAGAATGCACAATCTCACTGCAGCTTGTAAATCTGACCTCTGTTCCCATATGCTGCACCCACACAGCAGCCTGCAGGGAATGCTTTAGCACTGCAGGTGTTTGCAGACAACCAGTGCTTTGGGGCTGCAGTTCTGAATTCTGACTGAGATTTTCCTAATATGCAGAAAACAATCAGAAGACTAATGAAAACAGCTGATTTTGCTAAGACTCATGATTAGAATACAGGCTCCTTAGAAAGCTTGGCAAACCTGCTTACCTTGGAGCAGCAGCACTATCATAGAGCCAGTAACAAAGCAAATTTTGTTATAACTAGGCATAAACCAATGCAAACCTGTGCATTTCTACATTGCAAGTAAAAGCACCTGTAGCATCACCACTAAGTCTGCTCACCTCAACTAGCACCATCTGAAGATACCTTACCACTGTAGTCTGATGACAGCAGAAGTTTTATTGCAAAATTTTGAGCATTTTATTATTTTAATACTTGTTTTTTACTTTACCAATGAAAATTATCTATTGCAGCTTTGATGAAAACCTACTTGTTATATTTGATTTTTTTTTTTTTTTTATATAAACATCTCCCCCTTACTGTTTCACCCACTTGCTGCAACTTCAGCTGCTTTACTACCCTTCACAGAAAGGGCTACTCACATGGACAGAACATTGCACTGGTGCAGCAAGCACACACAGGACTTGATCTATCACACAAGCCTTGGTGGAGTCTAGAGATCAGCTAATAACAGAGATTATGGAACAAGAATGGTACAAACCTTGTATCAAGCATATAGCATTTCAGCCCTTAATTGTACCATTGCAACAAAATTATACTCCTTGTTATACTCTTCTCACTTATACCTCACTTTCACAGGATAAAATCTAGGCAAGGATGGGAGCATGCAAGAATTAAACCTGCATTTCTTTGAAAGGAACCCAATATGCTTCTTTTAAAGCTGAAGTTATTGTTTGATTAACAAAAAGATGTACTTTGCCCCAGGAACAGCCCACTCAAAGTCTGTATTTTAAAAATGTAGAGATAAAACTCAATGATTTGAGGCTTACACAGTATGTGATATTATTAGTTCACACAGGTTACAAGGAACCCCATTGTGGGTTACTAGTTTGTGAAGCAGCAAGCAGATTCCCACAGACAGTGCATGACACTAGGTCACAGTGAACATAATCTGCAATCCAGTCTTATTTTCAGAAGCACTATAAAAGCATTAGGAGTACATTGGGTTCACTTGATACAATCCTTATATACTCCCCATTTCTTTGACACCTGCACATTTACCTGGGTGAGGTTAAAGGCAGTGCTGAGAGTGCCAGGCTACTCACAAGGCTGTGCAAGCTCAGGAGCAGGCAGGACACAGCCATTCGGTTTGACACTGGGGGATTCAGCAGTGTTGCTCTCTGCAGAAACTCGACCTCTATCAATCAGCCCCAATTTCTACATTGCTTCGTAAAAATTAATTCAAAAAAGCAACAAATGATGGGGAAAAACACAAGGATTGCCACACAGACAGTTAAAGTGCACAGCAGATGTTACTTCAATTTCAAGTTAACAGTATTTAATCACTGGTATTTTAATAAGCTGTTAAATATGCATTTCACCCAAACACCAATGTGAAAACAGCGTCACTCCCAGCAGATTTATTTGAAATAATTGCCCCTGGACTCACCATACTGGCAGCGGGGACCCTGGAATCCTGCAGGACACTGGCACATCGGCGATGCTGCTCCCGAGCACTTCCCTCCATTGAAGCAAGTGCCAGCGGTGCACAGGGCTAGGACACACAAGCAGAAGGAAACAGCTTTGGGGAGGGCTTGGATTTGCCAGAACTACCTTTTCCTATCACACTTCTGCTATATCAAGAACTTTCAGGGCAGCCATGAAAAAAATCCAGCTTTTGATTTTATTAAACCAGTTGGATTATGATAGATTTATTAGAGGTATAAATATAATGCTAGAATAGTACCTTGGCATGAAATTAAACCTCATTAAAAATGAGTTAAATGCAGTTTAACTTCAAAATGCTGCAGAGACAGAAGAGTTAGTTTGGCCTAAAGATACCCTAAAGATATTACCTGACTCCAGAATGGCAGAAGAAATTAATTGCTAGAGAAAAATGCAGAGCTGTTCAGAAAACACTGGTTCATTAAAAGAGGTTATAAATGTCCATGGGAGTTGCATTACTTCTCATCTTATCCTACAAGGCAGAATGTTTACCTACTGTAAGGTAAATTCCACACCTCTGAGCAAAATTCACCATGGCTGAATATACCAAATACAGAACAGATTAACCCCTTCGGTGCTTTAAATGATTGAAAGCAAGTCTGCACTGTTCTTGCAAGGATAAAATAATTTTATGTTATCACTGATCAAATATCCTAAATTTCTGTAAGACAAATATGTTTATAATCTGTATTTTAATATCAGGCTTCTTACAGAAGAGGTACGCACAAGACAGCTTCATGCTGAAACAAAACAGCTGTACCTCAGGCTTGTTTCTCTTGCTCCTTATTCATATAAAAAGGATAAAAGCAAGCTCAAATACAGTCCTTTAGTTGGTTCAAAGATTAACACACACAGGAACAGATGCTAACTTTCACACAGAAGATACAATTACTAACAAAACAGTAGCAAAACCAGAGAACAGATTGTTATCATACACTTCCATGTCCTGTTAGTAGTGGCTAAAGTGCTTCCTTATTTAAATTAAATTCCATTTTAGAAGAACATCCAATCATGACTAAACTACTAATAGTAACAGGTTTTCCTCAGATAAATATCCTTAGGGTAGAAACAAGACAATTACTTCAGCTATAACATCAACAGTGAAAAAGCCAAAACCAGACTCTGCAGTGAGTGCCAGGTCCAAGAAGAGTGCATTATAGCCTCCTTATTCTCTATAATTTGGATAATAGCATTAAATTAGGTTAACCTGTCAAAGTAAGACTGGCCTAAGAATGCTTCAACAATATAATCAAAACCAGATTATCTACTGTTTAGCCTAGAATTAGAGATGCTCTATACTGCTGCATGTAACAGCTTTTGTATTTTTAGAAAACCCCCTCTCACCCTCAATGGAGTACTATTCCTTATAACTGGAAAAAATCTACTTATGAACAATAAGATGCAAAATCCAGCTTTCTAAGAGCAAAATTCACTTAGATAGTAAGGCCTAAGAGTATCATAGGTTCTGGTCTTATCCTATCATGTTTTGTCACAAACTTACAGTGTAAGCAGCCAGGTTCACTGCCTTGCTGGACCCATCCAGGGCAGCATTTATAGACAGTCTGATGCTCCATTCTGTATGTCTGCTTGTAAACTGTGTAGTACCCAGACCTGCAAAGAGAACAGAACAATTAACAGCTCCCATTCAGCTTATCCATCAGTAACAAACAGCACTCATATTTACCACATTTTTTTCAAATGCTGCCAGTAGTTCCTATTTATAAACAAATACTAAATGTCTCGTGATAACTTTCAATAGCTCTAATTCAAGCATGTCCACATACATTCCAGTGACTATTCCGACTAGTCAGATAATGACAATAGCAATCCATTTGCACAGTAATTTTTCTAGTGTTTTGAGTCTGATCTTCTAATACTTCTAAACATGAGACAAAATGGAACCTTTCAGTTTTCCAAGCAGGTGAGTTGATCCTGTTATTTCAGAGGATGTACAGGTGCCCATTTTCTGACAGTTAAATGGTTGACTTTAGCCATTAGCTCACAAGTTCATAAGATGCTCAAAAAGTCCTATTTTCTTCTTTCACTCAAATACAACCTTGAAAAAATCTCAGCAGGACATGAACTATCTTAAATAACAATTACATATATTTCTGGGGTGAAACAGTTCAAAACTGCTTAAAAGCCTTACATCAAGTTTCATGAACAGAATTCATTTGTAACTAGCTAGCAGCTTACCTTCTCTCATAGCCCACACACCACCTGCGCCCCGTGCAGCCCTGTTTCCACATCCTGACAGTGCGGCTGAAGGCCTGAACACAGGGCTGCTGGTGTCCCACCAGCACCAGCTCCAACTCCGGGCAGACATTTGGCCTTTAGGAAGATAAAAAGAGAAAAACAGGTTATTGCTAACACTGAATTTTACAGTTCTTAGAAAGGCACAAAGCTAAGTTATAAAGCAGCTCAAAATGGATTTTATATTGCTATTTAAAAATGTGCAACTCCACAATTTTTTCCACTCTGAACTGATCACAAACAGCTCATGCAAGAATATAGCAGTCAGACACCTGAATAGCATGATCTGATGATGTCAGAATGGCAAGTGTCCCACAAACTTTAGTTGAGCCAAGATTTCATTAGTGTATTGGCTGTCTAAACATGAACAGATTTCCAATAGCCATTTTTAACATGAACAGAATAAAAGTTATTGGCCTCTGAGCAGCTAGGCTAGCAAAATGTGATTGCACTTTGTTCCCAGAAAATGAACTGCTTCATTCGGAGCAGGATTTGACTGAAGACTTTGCAGATCCTTGGCTGTCTGTGGGTAAGAGGAGCCCAGAAATCCTTACGGACACAGCCCTGACTGAGGATGGGGCCTCGCAAGCTGAGCAGCAGATGAGCATAAGGTGAGAGCCTGGGATGATGCAGAGAGCACTGGAAAACAATCAGACAAGGAATTTCAGACTCTACCTAGGCCAGTCCAAGCTTTGCCATTAATTCAAGTCAGACAGGACTTTCAACCGTGTTTTTGCTGGAGAAGCAGAGCCCATAGGAAGCTCCCACTGCTATCAGCTCCCCCGGGCACACGACATAACAGAGGAAGCATGCATGTTCTCTGCTGCTTATTCCTAAAATAACAAGACTAAATAAGAAGTGTTGCTGTGTAGGATGATATGCTCATCCTGCTGCCAAGCCCTAGTTAGAAAAATGCTAACTTTTAGCAGGTGTGACTGGGCAGCACGAAGTTAAACACAGCCCATACTGATGGCTTTGCCAGGTCCTCAGCCACATTCCTACCACACCGTCCCAGTGCAGGGTCCAAAGTGCTGCACGCCAGAGAAGCCTACAAAAGATGCACTGAACATCTGACTAAAACCAGAGCTACTTCTCCAAATTGACAGGAATTTGGTGATGTTTAGAGTAGTTAATAACTATATCTACAAACTGTAAAGTCGTTAATTCTCCAAAGCCCCTGTTGTAGCTGTTCTAACAATGATTTGCACATTTAAGCCTCANAACAAACTGTAAAGCTGTTAATTCTCCAAAGCACAAATCATTGTTATAACAATGATTTGCACATTTAAGCCTCACCACCTCAGACACAGTGGGAAACCTGGATGGTTTTGTACTTTTTCTGGTAAGTGGCAAGCAACACTTAGCAGTGGTGTCATATCAGCTCCCAGAGGGTCTACAAACTTCCAGTTCAGGGAAACCATGCAGGCTGGGTAGCAAGAGGAATACGTACATGCACCCACACACACCTCCTCCTCAGCTGACATCGCAGGTATCATCATGCTATGGCAGAAAATTTTTTTTGCATTAATTAGATAACAGTTATAACTTTAACAGCCAGACAGCTGTTGGGCTATCATTAGCTACATTGAATATTAATTCCTCATTCATGATTTNTACGTACATGCACCCACACACACCTCCTCCTCAGCTGACATCGCAGGTATCATCATGCAATGGCAGAAATTTTTTTGCATTAGATAACAGTTATAGCCCAACAGCTGTCTGGCTGTTAAAGTTGTCATTAGCTACATTGAATATTAATTCCTCATTCATGATTTACAGAGCTTTATCACAGGGGCTCAAAGCACTTTACAGCTGTTATGTCCCTGAACACTGCACAGAGTAGCCTTGCTTGTAATAAAACGCAGTATCTGTCACCTGCAGATCTCAAGGTAGTTTATAAACATCATTAAAATTAAACTCATACAGAACCCAGAAATACTATAAGGATTGTTTTACTGATGAGTTAAAGAGATACTTAGAAGAAAACTTGCATGCCAAATCAAAGANCTCATACAGAACACAGAAATACTATAAGGATTGTTTTATTGATGAGTTAAAGAGATACTTGGAAGAAAACTTGCATGCCAAATCAAAGACAGAGCACCAAGTAAAACAATCCCAAGAATAGAAGCATTCCCTAATGTCCACCTCAGTTAAATACTATTTANCAGAGCAGCAAGTAAAACAAAATGCCAAGAATAGAAGTATTCCCCAATGTCCACCTCAGTTAAATACTATTTAACATTAGAAAACCTTATACTGATAGAAACTTTTCCAGAATTACAGCCATCTCTGCCTAAGCTTTACAAAGGCTGCCACCCTGCAGCTCCCTACACCACAACACATCTGGAGGCAACTGCCCAAAAACCAGCATACAAAAGTATACAACAACCTGGATCTTATGCATCCACATTGCAGAAGAGTTTATGCTTCAGTCAATGCACTCAGAGTCCCCTGGACACCACCAGTGTCTCAAACAACTTGACCAAAATAAACTCAGACAATCAGTAAGATTGTCTTACCAAAACGTCCAAGTGTCACTGNCTTATGCATTCACGTTGCAGGAGATTTTACGCTTCAGTCAATGTACTCAGGGTCCCTGGACACCACCAGTGTCTCAACTTGACCAAAATAAACTCAGACAATCAGTAAGATCGTCTTACCAAAACACCCAAGTGCCACTGATGCGGGTTCTCCCTCATCCCTTCCCCTGCAAAGCCAATGTCCTCTCTCTTCTCAGGCCTCTTTGCAGACAGGACTCCTGCTCACACTCCCCCTTCACTGTGCACCCACAACATCCTTTTACCACATCACTGTTTTGTATTCTCAAGGTTCACCCAGCTGCCAGTGCCAACATGATGAAGGGAGGCTAAGACAGTAGGAATACTCATGTCCCATTGCTCCTAGAGGAGCATAAAACAACCCTACTTGTGTGCTCCAGGACCATCTCCATCACTTACCAACCCTTCCCTCTTGAACTACCGCCCCATTTAGCACATCTAAATCCACAGTAATTGTTCCCAGACCATTCTCAGCTCCANATCTCCATCACTTGCCAACCCTTCCCTCTTGAACTACCACCCCATTTAGCACATAAGTCCACAGCAATTGTTCCCAGACCATTCTCAGCTCCAAACTTCAAGTTTCAGATGCAAAAAGTCTTTGCATGCCCCAAATCCTGTCTGTTCCCCCTTTGCATCAGTAGGTCTAATAAAACCCTTGCTTTACTTAGCAACTCTGCCTCAGCCAGCTTTTTAAAACAGACTCTCCCTCCAGTGAATAGAACATCGTGCGCTGATAATTCATGCATATCTCCTTTTATTAGAATTGCCTAAAACTTTCCGGATAAAGCTACATTCATCCACACTGCTCTTCCATAAATAAAAGAAGCTGACAATTGTTGTAATGACATCCCGAGCCCATCTATAAATTCTTACTCGTGCAATTTTTTGCCAGGTTTCCAGGAATAGCTGTATTGACTTGTGCAGTGCAGCTAATAGGAACAAATAGCACTCACACAGAATAAAGGAAGGCAGCAGCAAAAAGTCATATGTTTATTAAGATTTATTCAGAGGAAGCCATTCCTCCTAGATGCCCTTGGGATAATTTAAAGGGAGATATCAAAATCTCTGCTACATTATAATTAAGTTGCAGCAATTGCATAACATGTAATCCTGTGCTGGCAAAAAGGCAAATAAAACACTCCCTCCCCAACATTTAGCCATGTTCACAACCTGCCAGCACTCAGCACACCAAATTTTAGCTATTTGACTCTTCTCATACCTTACTTAGGACCAGGTTCTTGAACAACTGTATAATTATTGAGCAGTTTTGTGCTATGGTTCTCCCCTGACTAGAGGATATTTCATCCCTTAAGACTAAAACAGAGCTTTAAGTGGATGTGATGACATATTCAGAGAGCTCCAGTTTTACCCCCATGTGCTTTGCTTTCAGAAAATATTTCTTAATGGCAGCTTAAGTGTTAAAACAAAAACATCTATTATATTCTACCATTTGACTGATGCACCAATTCCCTAAAACCTTTTTATACCACTGCTCTGTTAGCCAAGACTAACACGAAGGCTGTTATTAGCTTGTCAGTCTGACTCGAGCAAACCAGAGCTCTTATTTAATATTTGCATTAGGAGATGCCCTTTAAACAAAGGCACTCAGCGCACTCCCTGCTCAGGACTTAAGATCCTAATGAACAGATAATTAGACCAACATGAGGCAAGAGCAGCCTCAGCTGCCTTAGCACCACTGCATAAAAGAAAGTTCACATGAGAATTAATTTCACAGTATTCAGACTTCCTCCAAAAATTCCATATCCCCAAGGCATATGGTTACCCAAGAATCTCAATTTTCATTCCAAAACAGCCTTCCTAGCCTTGTGGTTTTAGAGAAAAGCTTGCATAGTATCTTCAGATTCAAAAGCCAGAAGACAAATGAGAAATTAGATTCTTTATCTTTTAATCTTGCAGGGGTGGGAAGAACCTGACTTCAGTCCTCAATGACTGGACTTGATGACACCGACTGAAACCTTAAAGCAACCAGGTTCTTTTGAGACAATCTGTAAATACCAAACTCCTCTATGTCAGATGCTTTATTAGGAAGATATAGACAGGTCTCGAGCTTCCCCCACCCTGAAAAGAATAAGAACATCAAAAACAGCCTACTTAGTTACTATTAAACTAAATCTTTCCCTTCAAAATAGGTTTATCAAAAGATGTATCAGCTCTTTGCAATAAGGGTATTTATTATCCCATGCAGTAAAATCCCAGGGCCTGAGTCTCTGGGTGACAATTAAAGCAAATCTCTCATACTCTATCAATCCACACTTTTCTGAACTCAAATCAAGCTAAAGGTAGTGAGTTTTAATAGCAGCGAGACAGCAAACACATCAAAAGGTCCCCAAAGGTTTCAACAGCACAAATTTGGAATCAAAGCATTAATGAATATGAACCAAAGAATGATTTGGTTGTCTAATTTTAGGCCTTTCCACAGAGACTCCATGAATGACACTAGCTTCTACACTAAGCCAGAAGCCTGTTAATATCCTCCTAAAAATGAGACATTGAAGCAGCACTGCCTCAGCTGAAGAATTTGCAGCCTGAACACTATTGATCTTCCCGTGGAACAGTCAATAGATGAAACTGCCGTAAGAAATGAGTTACAGGAATCCTATACCTTCAAAATACTAATTGGTTAAGGGCTCTCCCTCCTTCCTGCTATTACTAAAACATAGGAAAGCACAACCTGTGTGCTTTTCCACACCTATTTCAGAAACAGAGCAAGCTACAACTATAGTCCCTAATATAACCTGTTTCTTGGAGTAAATCTCCACTCTGATGACACCAGTCATTGTAGTCATGCATTGGTATAACCCTATACTGAATTATAACTAGGCTAGAATCTTCCAGCCAGAAGTATCTCCAAATCCACCTCCATCCAACCAAAATATTCCCAGTATAGTTGCTATAAGAGGGGAAAAGAAGATTTTGGACTAACCTAAAACACACAGCCCTGCATATAAAAGGTCAGCTATGGGGTATTGTATGCAAACTGTGTTAATTAATAAGTTACCATACATATTATCTCAATGAGGAAGGAGAAAACTTCATCTGGGCAAAAATCTAATTATGAATTAGGTCATGGAAACAAAGTCTGAAGAAACAAGCAGATTATTGAATAACAACAATTCAAATAAGATAGGATGTCTTAAACTGCTTCCCTCCACCTTTAAACTGCTGGGCTCCCCTGTCTATTCTTAATCCATCTGAAGACTCATTTCCCCACATTGCTAAGATTAAATTAATGAGCACAACCAAAGATTATTAGGTCAGACTGCCCTCTTGACCACTAATCAACCCCTGCTCTGCACTGTTCTGCACCCATGGGTGAGATGCTGATAAGCCCTCAGGGAATGAGGCTGTGAACACCAGGCTCCTTGAGATGAGGCCTCGTTCATCATGAGGATTTGCTGGAGCAGGGGACAGAGGCTACCACAGAAGGCCCCTGTCACCCCTGGGTTACTAATGCACCCCAGGGTTGTACCACATCCTCCCTGCTGAGATGGAGCAGCTAAACAACATGATAGCACTTCCCGCCTTTGTGCACTGCATCTAGATTCAGATCAAATAATGAGATGATTAATTACACACACTGCTATGATAGTGACAATAAGATGGCTAGTCCCTACTGCTACCAAAGCAGGCTGCCATTTAGATGCTATTTAGCCATCCTCCTCCCACCCTCAGTACAGCCTATTGCAATTTGGTTAGGAAAAAATGCAGTAAACACATGCACATCATTTAATATGATCTATGTAAGTCACTTTAAAATAAAAAAATCAGGTCCTGATTCAACAGGCTGCCAAGGACCCGCAGTCCCCAGCATCCAGTGACAGGTTCTTCCACAGGGCACCTGCTGCAGGCATCATGCAGCTTCTGCAGCATCAAGGGAAGAGGCTCTCAGCAAAGAGCCTCAGGAACAGTGCATGCCTACTCATCACTCAGGCAGAACCAGTAACTGCCCAGGGTCTGACAAACCCAAGCCCCAAGGGAAAAAATGAGATTATAAGAGAAGACAAAGCAGCAGTTACTCCCCTATAAGCCTTCAACTTAGTATCATTAATGCAGAATGTCCAGGTTTTAAGATTAAACAGAGTAGAGCTATTTATTTTATGATTTTTAGTCCCAATAATTTGGGCAATTAATGTGCATTTTACTGAATTAGTGATTTGCCAGTTTGTTGCTGCTGAACATTTCAAATCTTTTGCAATGGAAACTTACAGTAAGGTTTTGAGCAACCCAGGGCAATTCTGGGGACAAAAAGAGGCAGGTTTTCGCCTCAAACAACATTATCAGAGATGAGCACATGCAAGTTTTATTTTTTTAAAAAGAACACAACTGATGATGCATCTGCTAGGGAGAGCACTGGCCATCAGACAAGAGCACAGACCTGGGCATTGAGAGTTAAAGAGTAAAGGAACCAGCTTCCTTCTGAGGGAGCCCTCTCACCTGAGAACACTCCAGAAAAGCCACATATTTGGAGGCTGATTTCAGATGCACCTTAACAAGCCTCCTTCCAGGCACTGCTTGCATGGGATCTATCAGTAAGAGTTAATTCACATAAAGGCACAGCATGGGCACATTGGGATGTTCTTATCTAACCAAGACTTAACGCATATTCTGCTCTGAATTTCATACTCACAAATGGCCGCTGCTCTGGTGTTTCTGCTAGGAAATACAAAAAAAACAAACTTTAGCCCTGCAGCTTAAAAATCACCACACTCCACATCCATGCTATCAAATTCATCAATGGGACAAAGGCATGGAAAGAAATGCAACTAGAAATGCAACTACAGTCTATAATGTATAGGCATTATAACTGCAGCATGCATTTTTTTTTAATGAAAAGGCAAAAAGTTCTCCAGTTTACACCCAGAATTAGGGACTAGTTTTAGACCAAGATCAAAGTACAAAACAGATTATGTACACTCAGTTTACAGTTTTCAAATATTTGGAAGAGAAAAATTTCATTATTGCTAAATCAGAAATAAATTAAAAACAGTAGATTTCAGACAGAATGTCAGCAGTAACAGGCTTGAATTTCCAAAGGAAATCTATTAACTGTGTTCAAAGAGAAGGTATTTAATTGAGGAATAACAGGGGTTTGCAATATGGTAGGTTAACTCTGAGAGCCAAAGTGCCATTTCCTACAGAGGAGGCTCTGCTAAGCAGTCACCTGAACACTGATTTTTTCAACTAGCAGAGAATTCTACCTACCCCTCCAATAAGTTCGTTCTGTTTTATTAAAATATCCTGTGTCCTCCCCAATACACAGGAGACCACATACCTCGAACTGAGGTAAATCAGAAGAGCTGGAGATGGATAATGCTGAGGAAATAAAGAAAAAGACTCCAATTCTTCTAGAAATCAGGAATACTGGATAGACACAACCTTAGCTAAAGTAACTAAATAGATCAACATTTCAGAACACAGGACAATTAAACCTGATGAAAGAGTGACAAGTTCTTTTGCTACGGTGCAATTTTAGACAGCAATTTAGGAGTCCAAAACTCAATAAAGTGGGAGAGATTTATTTACCTTAAACAGGGATATTTCAACTCTTAGTGTATATATCAGCTATTTTCATTATGGGTGGCAAACTTCTAAAATCTCATGTAGGTAAATTGTGAGGTACATGTTATGACACAATATGCATTTAAACTGGGATAAGTTTTGCAATCTTATCAGATAAGGTTCATCTTTGCAAAATAGGGCAGCCTCAGGCTATCAGACTTTTATGGCTGTGTATGTTCATTGTCTTATGGCTATTTCAGAGTTTAGGAGGAAGCCTTGATCTCATTTTTCTCCTGAGGAGTGGGAAAATGTCATAAATCAAGGAGAAAAAACACTACAGCACAAAGACACTCATTCACTATCTTTAAACCTCCTGACAACATGAATACCAGGGAAGAAAAAGAGATGCTTTTAGTCTTTTAACAGAAAATAAATTCAATTCTCCTCCAGGAACCCTGTTGAAACAGAAGCTTTAAATGCAAACTCTTGAAAAATGTAATTCTGCATTATTACGTAGACCAGCAGGAGCTCTATCTGGTGGCAACACAGTGTAGTGCAGAAGCCAGCACGACAACCTGCTTTTGTTCCGCACAAAGTTAGCACACATGTGTTCAAGATGAGAAGCGAGCAATCACTGCAGCTTTTGTTAGGCAGGAGCCAGTGCTCCAAAACAGAATTTGATAGTTACCCTGGGATGGCTACATCACTTGAAACAGAAAGAGATTATTTAAATAAAAAACAAAAATCAGAAGCACCACACTAGCTTGCACATAAGATACAAACCTAAGTACATCACAAATCAGGGCATTATTCTCAAAACCCCAGAATATTTTTAAATGTTTAGTCTGTGGATGACCATGTGATGTTTCATCCAAAGAAACTGAAGCAGTTGCCACATTTCAGCTCCTCAATCCAAACCTACCGCTAGCCCTTAAGAGGCCAAGATCTTCCTCATACATGCAAGTCTGCATCACTGGAGATGAATAAAAATAATGTATTTGCTAAACACAAAATGTTTCTCACCAAAAATGATTGCACAACCAATTTGCACATAATTTGTGGTAAGTTCTATGACCATGTCTTGGCTCCAAGACTAAGCTCTATCATTACATTCTTCACAGGAGCATTTCCTGCATCACTTTGCTTTCTGTAGTGCATTCCAATGTATTTAGAGTGACATCCATTTTGTTCACCTGTGAAAACATCAAAATCCAGAGGCTGTATCTCTTTGCAAGAAAATGCTTTGTGAAACTCCTTTTGAGGTACATTTCACAGTCCACAAAAAGTGTGCATCTTTTTAAATACCAACTACTGGCCTAAAAGGATCAAGTACTGTCACTTGCCATCCCACAAACATTCAGTTTTGCTCTTGGGACTTGCGTGCATCTGGAAGAGCTTGGGTAAGCCTGCAAGCCCGTGGTGCTTGAGGGACTCGAGGAAGCTGGAGAACTTAAGTTATTCAGACAAGAACCCAGCTCTAAATCCAGGTGTACCTTGGGATGCAATCCTGTTTTCTTGCTTATGTATAAAGTGAAAATAAGCAGCTGCAATATGTTAGCAATCAAAAAAGCAATACAGCCACAATTTTGAGGCAGGATTTTGACTGGATCCCTTATAACCAGACACTGCAGACATTATCAGGAGCCAGCAAAAGCCCAGAGCAAATCAATACTTGCTGGTGAAAAGGAAGCAATTTACCTTGCAACTTTTCAGGAAAAGCCCTCGCTCATTTGTCACAAATTCTTACTGGGAAACATAACACCTACTGAAAAAAGTTCTTGTAATCATTTCTGCCTTTTCTTCCTCTTATAAGATCTCTGTAAGCAAACATCTATGCTTATAAAATTCACAACAGAATATTTCTTTAGAAGTTTCCACCTTTCACAACAATGCAAACCTCGTGCCTATTTTTGGCAGGGCCATTCCAACCTAGACCCTCTGATGCATCCACCATCCTCCAGCCCTAAATAGCTCCACATCACCTGATAACTGAACACACAGCTGCCTGCAGCACAGCGAGCTGCTGAAGAGATGGTTAATTCCTCATTTGAAGGAATAAATAACACACTTCGGGATGAAAAACCCTACATTTGTATTCCGGTAGTTCCAGCCTCCTCTCCAGCTTTAACACAGGATCATCAGGGGCTAATTGGCTGGAAACACAGCTGATGGAAATAGCTACTTGCCTATAATCTGTTCTTCATTAAGGCTCCTCAGGGGGCTCCGGAGCCCAACACCAGCAGCCACACTGAGCCCAGGCAGTTTTAGCTAGGAGAAAGCACTCAACTTAGCGGCAGAACAAAAACAGTTCCCAGGAATATCCTGTATGTTCCCTGCCACAGCAGCTCTCAATCAAAACAGCAAATGCTTTTACAAAGGAAGCACCCAGCATGATATGTTCCAAGGGACACATCTGGAGTCCTTGTCCCCCAGCAGCAGATGACCAGAGTCACAACAACACTATGTAAGAACGGCTACTGATTAAAAAAATAAAGAAAAATAAAGCCTTCTGGATGGCTCCCTGGACAGTAATGACTTCTTGTAATTCTATTTGCATCAAAAGTAAAGCCTCCACCCCAACAGCATAAAACAAGCATGAAAAATACTTTATTTGCACTAATTTAAGTAGGGAGAGCTCAACAGCATTTCAGGAACACTTGGGCAAAGCACCAATTAATGCCACAGGCATTAACTTGCTCAGGTCACTGCAATCAGTACATTGCTGCTCCCAGGGACATAGGCAGACCAGCAATAGGCTCATAGTGACTCACCCCAAAAAGAAAACCCACTCTGGGTGACACTATCTTGCAAGGCTGAAAGCAAACAAAATCGTTTTGAATTGCAGCCATTCACACTTGAAGCTGTGCATCCTCAGCTTCTAAAGTGCAAAAGCCAAATTGCTGGTTATGCCAAATGCAAACAGCAGGGACTGCAGGTCAACCACCGCTGTCCTCCAGGTAAGAGGAATGGTCTATAAGCAAGAGAAGCAAGCACAAAGGAAATACCAAGAGCTTTTAAAGATGAAAAATGCTCACAAAACAAACTACTTTCCCAAACAGGGAGGTACTTACTGCTCTGCTAAAACGGAGCACTAGAAGCAACCCACTTCTAGTATTTCTAGCAAGTATATTTCTCCACAGAACGTTTCCTAGAAAACCAATGAGCAACAGACGCTGAAATCTCAGTTGTGCGACAGAGGCAGCAGCAGGACAGGAAGCACATGTTGTAAAATGAGTTCGAAAAAGGATGGGATGAAGCGGAAGAATTAAGCGGAGAAAAAGAAGCGGGGGACGACAAACCGACGGCGGATTAAGGCACACGCGGACCCGCACGGAGTTGGCGGGAGCCGCCGCAGGTGCGGCCGCTCCGCAGAGCCCCCGAGCATCCCCGCAGCGACACCGCGGCCCCGGCCCCGCACTCACATGCCCGGCTGCAGCGGCGGCCGCAGCGCCCAGCTCAGGCACCACCAGAGCGGCAGCAGCGGCGCCAGGGCCGCGCCGG
>VWPW01000685.1:52200-78476 GCA_013389825.1 Crypturellus undulatus
TCGTCACTGGAGGAGACCGCGGCCCGGCCCCCCGGCCCCGCCTCTCGCGCGGGGGCCGCGGGTTCGGGTCCCGCTCCGGCACCGGCCGCGTTGGGTCGGCCGGGTCGCCGCTGTCGCCCCACGTGGCGCTCTCCCTCCCCGTGGGGCGCTTCCCTGCCCGTGCTGCTTCCCTGAGACGCGGGTTGGTGCCCGGGGTGACACGCGGAGTCACCCCGCGGGCATGGAAACGCACGAGGGAAGGAGGAGGTCGGGGCTGCTGGAGCCGGCGGCAGCGGGACACAAAGCGGGGACGCGGGACAGGCTCCTAGACCCGAGTTGGGCGCTGTCCTCTGCACCCTCCATCCTCTCGCTTTTATAACCTCAGCAGCTGTCGGAAAAGGGATCTTTTCCCTTCACCCGGAGGGGGATGGAGACTGGAAGGGGAAGGGGCACGGCACCAAATACAAGATGGGGAAAAGCCACCTTTTAGGACCTCCCGTTGGACTCGCCATCTGTGATTTTTGTTTCACTAGGGTCCGAACTACCCAGCCAAAGTGCTCGGAAGGAGCAGATTTACCCCCGAGCAACCGATGCCCAAGCCAAGAGAGATTTCCTTCCATTCATTCCCCTGGAATGGGGAAGATCTCAAGCTGCTCCAAGCTGGCTCCCGTGACGGTTTGTGACGCAGGGAGCTTTAGGGATACGGTAACTGCTCACAGGTTTGGGCTCTGCTCTGGTTTTCACAAACGCTGCCTTAATTTGTCTTCCTTCCAGTCATACGACAGGGTACCCCGGTTTCTATTTTATACACGTTTTATGAGCACAGTTCTGTGCATGGTGTGTATTTCCAAGAGCTCTGCTAAAACGTTTGCTGATCATAACAGAAAAATTGTTTTATTCTGCGCATTTCTCTGAAGCTCGCAGCGACACGATCCCCTTGAGATTGTATCACTGATTTATTTTTCATGATAAAGAAAACATATAGGCTGTATCTGACCTTAGAGCAGATTAAGTGTACCCCGAAATTTCCACCGAATGGCTAAGCCTTTCTTGTGTGTGGAGTAGTCTTAACTCTGCAGGACCTTGTGTTGAGCTAATCTCATTACCTCCTACGGAGCACATAGTTTTCTAATCATTTTATTTCTTAAACTCCAGAAAATCTCTCTTCATAAAATAACAGACCTTCTTTATGTTGAGGCTGAGCATTAATTATGTCCTGATTTGGACCAGCAACATGAAAATTGAGTTACTAAAGTGAAGTATTCTCAGCATCTTCCTTGGTGAAGGCCACTTAACGGATGAGAGCTCTGGGGTTTGAAATCTGCCCAGAAAGACTTGCTTTAGCTGCCGCGTTCCCTTGCTCTGAAATGCAAACCCAGTTTGTGCTATCTGCCCTCTTCCAAATATTATCTAATGTTTTACCCTCAGCTGTGTTTTAATTGAGACCATCCTGCAAAGCTGTTGACTTTAATGGGATGATTCACATTAGGAAGAGTTGCAGGGAACCAACATTTGTGAAAGCGGTTCCCAGAGCCTGTTGAGATAATTGATCTGGCTGTGCCCAAGCCAGTTAAATCTTCGGACCTGCTGCAGATAATACAGCAGGAAAAGGAGATTCATCTATTCTCGTTCTTACGGGGTGACGGTGGGAAATGTCAGGAGAAATGGTAGTGGATGGAGCTTTAGTGACTTCTTTACATTCCGCATCCTGGCCATGACCAACTGGACATGTGCTTGCTGTCATGAGACTTATTTGCTCTACATTTGTGTCTTTAATCCTGATTCCCCTTGGTGATTTTGCTCAGGTGAGTTATAACCTGATCCAGTTGCATAAAATACAAACTGACACAAAAGGCATCCCATTCGCATTCCCTGCACATAGTACCAATGGACATCCTGCGGAACACACTATTTTCATTACTCTCCTCTCTTGTTGATTAGATTCCAGTGCTAAGCACTATCAAATTCAGCATATTGCTTACATCACTGTCCAGACCATGGTTCTGTAGAAAACTTGGTATTTCTCAATGAAGTTTCATATCACCCACTCCATTTTAAAGCATATTTCTGTCCTCACTAGCACTTTAATTTCCATTTATGATTTCATCTTGCAACAAAGACATTGTGAAGGATGTTGTGCATCCCCAAGCATGAACGAGTCGACCCACTGCTGTGAGTTTGTCACACACCACCTTCCTCTATTTTAATTTTTCTGTCTAATCCTCAATACCTCCATTTCCAGTCTTTTTAAATTGTAGCTAGTTACAGGATTTAACATTCCCCTCTGATAAAAAGGAATTCTCGTGCAGAGATTGTAATTAGAAAAACTGTGCTGTGTTCTGTTATTATCAGGAATTGTGATTTTTAGAGTGGTGGGTTAATTGCTAATAACCATAAGCAATGCTCCTCTCAAGATGTTTCCCATTACAGTAATTAACTTAGCAGCTGGGGGAACAGACATTTGCCATTTGTCTTCACAGTATCCCTGATCCAAAAACCTATTTGGGCTTTAGTTGTTCAATTCCCAGGGAAGATGAAGCAGAGGGGATGCTGAGAGAGCAGGAAGGAACGAGTTGTTGGGATGGTACCTGTTTTCAGATGCTAAGTGTTTATCACTGGATAGACTGGATTCTCTGGAATTCTGCTTTATTTCACTTCTCTGAGTCTTGAACCTTCATCTCCAGCAGTGCCATGGGGTGGCAAATCAGACTGAAACAGAGAGCATAAAAAAATAAAGTTTCTATTGATTACTCTGTTGGTCAGATTAGTCTGATTATTCCTTAGCGTTCTTGAGGATTCATTCATTGAAAAAGACAAATAATTGCCTACTGATATCTTTACCATTAAAATCTCTGCATATTTTGATTCTTCCTAACATTTCATAATCAACTACACAAATATAAACATTTGTAGGTAATTACTTCCTTTCTGTGTTGTCTCACTGGAAATTCTTCCTCCACAGTAAACAGGAAGAAAAATCTACAGAGCGAGGCTAGATTTACATTATTATTTTTTACTATATGGCTAGCCTGAAATTTAAGAAGTAAACGGTGTTTAGTTTGTCTACGAAGCTAGAATGAATGACAGAGCAAAGGTAGTTTTGTTCATTTGATTCATCAACACAATATTTTGGGAGAATTAATTTTGCTTTCAAGATTTAAGTTTGTTCTGGCCAAACAGAAAAAGTTCTGTCCAGTATTGTGTTAAAGAAGCTTTGTTAAGCCTTAAGGATGTAGAGCAGTGTATCAAGGCATTCTCTGCAGCAATAAATTGACATTGCTCCATTGCAATGTGTGGGGAAATGCTAATTTACAGTAACTAAGGATCTAGCCCACATTGTTAATCATAATTATGGACTTCAGGAGGTGCATTTTCTAAGGCAATTGGGTAAGACAAGAAAATTAAGTTCAAATTATTTTCTTCCACAGGAAAGAAAGAAGTACATAAATAAATACTGGTGTTGCACTAGATCTTTAAAGCATGCAATAGCTTTTTGGCACTGCATCATTCGCTGATATTTTTTCCTACAGAACATAATAGCAAGTTTCTCATAACAGTGCTCACGGACAGTCTTGATTATACCATTTGTCAGGGAATGGATAACTAGGAAAATAACACTCTATTCAACTGCAAAAATGCTGCCTGAAATACATTAATATACCGATAATTTCTGCTAATAGAAGCATCCAAACCGGAGCCCTGGGAGCATCTTGATAAACTTGTGGTGTGTTTGGGCAAGCCTGGCTGGGACTGCACACAGGGATCCCTGCGGCACTGGGTCTAACATCCCGAATGCCCATGCACAGGATGAAGAAAGGGCACGTGTGAGCCAGAGGTTGTCCCTGTGTGTGGATATACTACTGCCAACATCCTCCTTACTCCCCAGGCTCCTCACCTGCGTGCATGAGTCCTGCTCTCCCATCCATCCCATGGAATAGAAGCTTGCGCTGTCCCTGCTCCGGGGATTCATTCAGAGGAGAGGGCGGAAGGGACTGGAAAGAAGAGACGAGATCTGAACAATTCAACTCTACAGCAGTATCTCTAAAAGACAAAATGTTCAAATAAAGTGTCTTTCTGACAGTTTAAATACAAATCTATTGATATTCAAGTCAGGAGTATATTTCTGTAGGGAGCTATTACAACTGATTGAGAAAATAAAATGGTACCTACATTCACAATTACTCACATGAAGGCCACTGATCTCATTTCTTAGCTTTTCACTTTAGTTAACCAGAAACCTCCCAAGAATCCGCTATCGACAGTATAATCCTGAAATATGTGTTATTTTGGCACACAATAACAACTGTGAATACTTTTATCTATTTCCGTTTTGGCGATAACAACGCGCCATGAGTGGCCAATCCATTGTACATATATTGACATTAAAATCACACATCTGGGAAGACTTGCACCTTCTCTGACCTGCACAGGTGAGAGCCAGATGTGACTAATAAACTCAGTGGAGCTACTCCAGCATCATGTCAATACAAAGAAAAGCACCAGGATTTTGCAGTTTTCAGAGAAATGCACAATTTTGTAGAGCAGTGCAAATATTACAGAATATTTTCCAGCAATAACTTTTTTAATAGAAAAAAAAACCTGAAAATCTGTGTACAGCCACATAGGCAACTGATTTAAATATTTAGCAGTCCTGCATGCTCATGTATTCACAGAAATCAAATATGGGGGGTTTACGGTAGAAGTGCTTACAAACTCATCCAGGCTGGAAATACAGAGACTTTGTGACTTATTGCAGTAATCACAGACCGATAACATAACTTGAATTTCGAGTATCTTGATTTATCCAGAGAATACTACATTTCAAAAAGTTATTCTCAAAGTAAATTGAAACAAAAAATAAATGCAAAAAAAAAAAAAAAAGTGATAAAAGAGGGCCATTTTACCCAATGAATTATTCATCTAGTTCTAACCATAGCATAGTTTAGTGAGTGTCAAGAAAAGACTACTGAGCTGCAAAGCAATGAACTCAGCTACACAGAATAGGCAATAATAACACTCAGCAACTTCTGCATGTAAAACTACAGCCTTAACTAGCACTGATACTTCAAGTTTCTAATTTATCCTCCAGGGTAGGCATCCCCCTCAAAATCTGCTTTTAAGATGTTAAAACTAGTAGCTCTAATCTACATCACTAAAAATGCAGTTGTGAAATATATCAAAGAAAAAAAAAGCTCAGAAGTGGAATTCTCCTCGGGCTTTCCCAGCCCCTTTGGAATTGCTCATCTGGTTCAGACGTAAGCTCCTGGGAAGGTCTGCACTTTCTGCTTGGACTAATTCAGTGCTGAGCCCACCACCGGTACGTAAAATACTAAAAATTGAATGAATAGATGGGGTTTTTTTGTTTGTTTGTTTTCAGTTAGGAGTTAGTGAAGTCCCAGAAATACTTTTTCACATAATTTGTCACACAGTGTCGGAAATGCAGGGCTCTGTTTCTGTGTCTAAGTGTCCCTGCCTGTGCTGCTGACACACCCAGACCCTGCTTCATTCTCAGCCAGACATTACAGCATCACGTTACTGGTTTTGCTCTAAATTACCTGCCTGGCTACTGTCACCACTGATCTCTTAAGTCCTTGACTGAATAATCAGTCAGACAGCTAATTAATGTAGTGGCTTGGAGGGAAAGAGCGAGGAAAAGATGAAATGAAAGAGGATTTTTTCCCATATTCTTCATGTTTTTATTGCCTTTCAAATGTGCTTTATCCATAGCTTAAAGGAGCAGTATTTGAAAGGTTTTTTCTTCCTTTCTTTCTTTATTGGGGCGGTTCACCTACAGTGAAAATATTAACTCATCATTAATATAAGGAGAACTTCATGGGAAAGATGGAATCAAAATTTGAGATTTTTTTTGAGATTTTTTCTTCCTCTTTTTTTTCCCACTATGGGGACTGCAGTACATTTTTTTTTGTATGAATAGGAACTGCAAGATCTGGACTGTTCTTTCAGATGGTTTTAGAGCTTACTATGTTCTAAAATTTAGCTAACCTCTTCGCATTTTGAGATAAAGAAAAGCTTTTCCTCTTCTTTCCTTCTACTAACCTTCTGTCTTCCTGCTAGACAAAAATGACCCATGAGATCTACCAAGTCAAAAGCTTATCTGGATTTTTCTTACCAAAATGTGTCAAATTCAGATGCCTGAACCACTCTTTAAGCAGCACTATTCAGCTTGATCCAATGTGTCTGAATCTAAAGGGATGATCAAAGGAGTCCTTCATGCTAAAGTGTCTGTTTCCAGCCAGGGTTAATCTGAACATTTCTGTAGGCATATTTTTCCTTTATAGTGTTGAAGTATTTGGCTCACTATCCACCCTTAATTTGTAACCTTCTAACCTAAGTGGTCTCTCTTCAAATATCAAGCCTAGAAGATGACTCCTTCACACTAGTCTTAGGATATTTGCACACCAGTCTTGGGCAGTTAGTCCTAGGATATTTGCAAGCTTTGCTCTCTACTTTCCTATCAAATATTAGTAGCCAACTTCTCTTAAAAGGATAAACGAACCATTAAGAATCCTGTTTTTCTCATCATGGATATTTGACAAGCATAGAGGAGTCTCGTCTCTGTACATAAAAGGGTTTTCATTTCCTTTATTGTCATAAGAAAAATCCTGGAGTAGTTCTTAGAATCCACTGAGTTAACCTGATACTACCATGCACATATATGAAGGTATGTATGTATTACCAGGCAGGACTTAAACATTCCTGTCTGCAGGGAATTGATGAACTGAAAATGGTTTAGCAAATTTTCTTTCTGAAATCTTAAAGGAGTAAGATATGGGAGGCAGATATAGAGCATCAGCACTATTTGTTGCCAAGTATAAATAAAATCATTGCAAGATAGTGAATTGCACAGATCATGCTTCAGGAAAGGGCAAGCAAAGGACTGTGGCAAGAAAGTGGCAATTAAATATTTCACACCTGCTTGCTTGTTTATCTTCAGCTTAAAAGGTTGTTCACTGATCATATCCAACAACAACAAGCTGGTCTTGCAGTGGAGTTGCCAAATAACAATCCTGTGCCTATTACTGACCTGCAGAGAAATCCATATTGATACACACACTTTTGGAAAACATCCTTGAGAAGAAGATGTAAGGGCCAAAAATGCAGTCTTTAGTCCAATAAAATCAACATGGAATGGACCAAGAATGGCAAAGCAAATCTATTTCATTAATTCAAGTATCATGACAATAATAAATCAAGCACCGGGACATAAGGAGGAAAAACGTAATGTCAACAATCACAGGTTTTGCAGACTGACCCAAAATCTGTGTAAAGATCAAAAATCTTTCTGAAGATTACTACAGTGAAAGATTAATAGAAATGGAACAAAATACTGAACTGCTTAAGAAGTGCCAAGTTAGCTCAAAATTCTTCTTTTATATATATATATATATATATTTTAGACCAGAGCTCTAATCTATGCAGACTTCAATGAAGCATTTATTGCATGTGGAAAATTATTAGTTTAACGTGATGCAGCTTCTTGTACAATGAAAAAGCCAGGGGCTAGGTAATGGTGATCTGTGTTCAAAAGCAAATTGTTTAGTTATGGAAAATTCTAATGAATTTCTCAAGGATAAGCCTCAGGAAGAAAACAAAAAAAGTTAGTAGTACTATCTGTGCACATGAATTGTAGGAATATACTCAGGAAGTTTGGTGGTAAAAGAGATGAAAGGTGCTGTTGAAGAGAATGAGAACATCATGTTTCAGAAACGCAGTGACTTTGAGGTTGAAGAAATAAATTGATGAAATCTAAAAGAAGAAGAAGCCAGATGATGCTCTCAGGGAACAGTAATAACAACAATCTCTGCTCTTTTGACATGCAGACAAAGGGGAAAACTGGAATGGAAGGGTTATCCACATGATTCTAAGCCACTAATTTGATGTGTTAGTTTAAAAAAAAAAAAAGGATTCGGTGCTACACTAGAAATAAAGCCATCCTGCTCCCAGTAGGAGCCCTTCTGAGGCACCACATACAACTTTGATTTTTCAGGAATAGGGAAAAACATTCAATGGGAAACAGACTTGGAGGACGCCTACCAGGAGACTGGGCCGCCTGGAAACTCCAAAGAATTTGATCTGTTCTGACGAGCAAAAATGCTTGTTTAAACTAGCAGAATGAAAGCCGGGGCTGCGAGAGGGAGCTTTATGAGGCTGCTCTCTTAAAGTGTATGGAAAAGGGGGCTGGGAGGGGATAAATATCAGGGACAGGGAAGAAGAATGTTGGCAGAGCTGAGAGACAATTCTGGCATCAGAACAAACCAGTTGGAACTAGCCATACGCATACGTTTAAGCAGGAAACTCAAGGGTGTTTTAAAGCATTGACAAGTGAATGTCTGGAATAGCTTCCTAATACAAGCCCTAACAACAAAAAACAACCAGCTCCATGGCAGAACCTTAGAAGTTCTTTAGAAAATTCCAAAATATGTTTTTATGTGATAACCCGGGATTGGATTTGGTCACGAGGTGGTGCCATTTAATGTTATGTTCCTAGCAGTTTTTTAATCATTTAATTACAAATCCTATCACTATAACCATGGTGTGCATAGAGTGTTGCAGCCACAGGTACAAGAATAACACATTCATCTTTATTTAGTAAGCTGTATATACATTTATATACACACAGGCACACAGACACACACACACACATACATATATAAGTTATGAATTTGTGCTTGTGTATGTGTAAACAGTTACCTCTGAAGGAATAACGAAATAACAATGACTTAATTTCCCTTTACTCACTTGGAATTCACAATGATACGTAGTCTTCCTTTTTGCTGTAAGAAATTTTTAGGGGCAAAAGATGTTTCTCAGCAGTAAGTAAATGAGCAGCACTTCCCTGGAGAGTGGCACTAGGGTCGGACCACTTGCAGGATGCGAGCAGCTGCTAAGATAGAGAAGACAACACTACTATTATAGCCTGTTTGTAGGAGGGTGTTTATTTTACCTTCATAGTGCATGTATGAAGAGATGTCCCAATAATAAAGACTATGCAACCTGAAAGTAGTGAAACTTCCACAGATAGATTTGTGCTAAAAACTGGGGTCTACTGTAAGCAACTACATAAAATAGTCCCAGGGGTTGCCAGTTTACTTCCAGCAATGGGGACTTTTGCTTTTCAAACAAGAATAATCTTTTTGGTTTGTGTTTGAGCGCAGTGGAATTTAGAACCTTGCTCGAGGATCTTGAACCTTATGCTAATGTAAATGACAACCAAAAAATGGCAAACTAACCCTGAAATTAGAGCATGCTGTGATGTTTTCTCTTAGGAGAGGAAAAATGTACTTATCTTTCAGATCACAGAAGAATTAGCTAGAGGCTACATAAAAGCAAAGGCCAGCTACGATCTTGAAATGCAAAGCTGCATGCATCCGTCTGTACACTAACGTGGTAATTACAGCAGTGGTGTCACGCTAGTTCATACCTGCTAGCTATGTTTCTCTGCTGTTACTGGCGATGTGAAATGATGTCTTTTTATAGTTTAGTTAGAATGGGAAGAATATGTGTCAACGTGATTCTCAATAGAGCTGCTGCCCCTGCTTTCGACACCGTGTGTTTACCAGTAAGGCAGATTCTACTGAGGTTGGCACCACGGGGCTAGCAGAAGAACAAGACAGGTTCTATCACCCCTTTGTGCACCGTCAGCTAAGGTGCCTCCTCAATGTTCTTTACAAGACCTTTAGCTCTGGCAATGAAGCATGCAGGAGGAAGACTGGAGATTAATCAGCAATTTTGAAGCCCACTTTGCAGATCTAAGCTATTGCAGAACGTCCTTTTGATCTGGACACCCTTTCCTGCAAAAGAACAAAATCTCAGTGCTACTATGTCATTCCTTGCAGTGGCATCTTTCTTACTTTTGTACTGAAGCAAACTCATCATAGGGAAATATGACAGAAATATTTTATTTTGTTAAACTGACAGGGAAGACAACATCCACTTAACAGCAATTAGTTTTATTACAGTACTTAATTTTGCCAGGGCAGTATGCAGCTGCCTAGTTGGGATATGATATGGATAAAAGGAGATGCCTCTACGGTTGAATGGCTACTCCCCTGTCACTTACCTATCTGTGTGTATTGAACGAGGTAGCAGCCCTCCGGGGTATGTGGTCACGATATTAGGAATTACAGCAACATGCAAGAATCTGACTTAAAAAGTAGTCTCTCATTTTACATTTTTTAACATAATTTTCAGTGAAAATGGAGTTTGCATCCTGAGCTGCTATAATGTGTCTTACCTGGTCCAGCATTATTAGCTGGAATCTTCAAATTTAAGTTGTATTTTATATTTGGCTTTGTTAAGTGTTAAGCCCAACAGTGCTATCGTACTAACATGAGGACAAATCCATGAATACAGGTGAAATGCACCCATGCTTAAGCAGGTGGATCTCATAAATAATGAAAGACTTTGAGGGGAAGCAAAATCTGGTCTGTTTTTCCTTCAAGCTTCAGTACTTTTTCCTTGCAAAGAACTGTAAGGGATGATGTTTATTTCCACTCCTTCCCCTGCAGAAGGATTGTGTGGACCTCCCTCCCACTTACTTCCAGGAGAGACAAGCCAGAGGAGTTGCCAGTGTAAAATAGGATTTATGAAAGAGAGGATCAAGCTATCTAGTCTTATTCTGATGACAGTCTTGACAAGCTGTAATAAAATGAATAATTTCTCTCGCTGAAAGGTTTCTTTCTATTGACAGCAATGACAAGAATAGACTGGGCAAAGAGCTCTATTAGTTGTTCTTTAAGAATCAGAAAATCACACTTAAAAGCAATAGTCAGTACAGCGAAAATTATACAATGGCTAATATTTTTCACACAAATATCTTGAGTTTCAGAGAAGATAAATATTTTTAAAGAGATAGGAAATAAAGTGTCTTTCTAACTAAAAATCAAGAAAATACTAAGCATTGTTATTAAAGATAATGAAACAAAAGTCCCAGGTCTTGAGAGGGTAAATATCAACAATTTTAATCAACAAATTTATCAACAAATATCAACAAATTTAATCCCCTTGAACATGAATAGCAGATAACAATTTATTCGAAACAAAATTTATCACATCTTTTAAACTTCAGGAAGTTTTGCATTCCTGCATTCACAAAAGTTGCCTTCCAAGAACGAAGCCATCATGGCTTTCTGTGTTGCTTCTACTACCAAACTTTCTCTCTTCCATAGTCTAAGAAGTCACGGATCCCCAGGTGGTGATGAAAACTGTGGGCTGATCCACCAGCCCAGGGCCATGAACCAGCCCTTCATGCCTAAGCATTGTGTGTAGAAACAAGATGCACCACAAGGAGGTAGCTGGCATTTGCAAGAACAGTATGATTGACTGTATAGCTCAATATCGAAACACATGAGGAGTAGGCAAAGCAGAAGCAACAAATAAAACTGTCTCAAATAAAATGTCACAATCATGTAGAAGAAGTGAGGTAAAAATACCAAAACTCAGCCTGTTCTATCCTCTCACATCTGAGTTTCAGCAAGGTTTCAGTACCTAGCACGAATGAAAGCCAGGGCAAAGAAAGCAACTGCTTGAAGATTAGTCCTGATTGACCCTGGAGAGCTATTGTGCATTAATGGAAAAGATGATCGGGACATCAGGCCATTTTCATACGCTCCTCCTTCTGTCTGAGAGATGTTTTCTGAAAAGATGATATAGTTAAGGAAGACTATGTCTTATCTGGAGAGAAAAAACACCCCACAGAATAGGTGCATGTTGGAGTTACAGCCAGAACGACTTTGCAAACGTGGACAGCAGACTGTACTCTGCCTTTTCATACTGTCAGCTCTTTGTTGATGTCTCTGTTTTAAGATCTGCTTGCTCCATGCATCACCAATCCTCTTTTGTTTCCTCGCAGCAGGGAAGGCTCCGTTAATCCATATGTCACCACAAAAATGCAGGCTTCTCTTTGAAAGGAACCAAGCATGGCAGCCATCTATTGAAAAGGTGTTTTAGACTATCATTTTTTTCCAAGCTAATTTATCGACCGGATGACTTTCAAAAACAGTTAGTTTATTCACCAAGATAATGAGCTGAGATGTGTGCTATGCAGTTCATATAAGTATACAAATAAACCTATTAGAAGTTGAGAAATAAACTAATGCACTACCAGTCCTTAGAAAACAGTATCTGCTATGCCACAAATTTGAGAACATCATGAATGCTTTTACCTGTTCCCTCCTGCAATGATCTTGTGGAGTTAGTTATGTAAAACACATTTCTTACTATTAAACCATAGAGAGATGAGGTTGCAAAGAGCAAGTCTGATGGAGAGGGGGTGACAGGCAGCTTTGTTGAGCAAACAGTTCAGCAGTAGGGTCTCAAGGGCAAATGCTCTGCCATTAATCTTTAATTAGGGTTCTAGAAGCCACGGATTTATAAATCAGACCTGACAAAGTGAAGAATCCATGTAAAGAAAAGACCTTTAATACCCTGCACTAATTTATTTTCCAAGCATTTCACTTTAAATACACATACTGCAGCATAGCTACATAAACAATGTAACTTTGCTGTAGTGTTTGTGGAATAATTTTAACAATTTTTAACAAATGGCTTCTGTCATTCATGTTCCCAGTCCTAGACAGATGATGGACAACATCCAGTCACATTTCAATTGTAGAAAAGGCAGCCTAAAGAAATGTGACACACTTAGGAAGCATGAATTGCCCTCACACAACAAAATTTCTTGTTCTAACAACAAAATGCCAATAAACTTATATTCCAGAAAAAGGGACTCTATCCAAGTTCTGCTGAAGCTAGAAGACAAATAGTCACTGCCTCGTTCAGCCAGTTTTTAACTCTTTCAAAGTGAGGTATTCAGCAGAAGTACTGTCTGGACTCCAAAAGGCATTTTCACAATGCACAGAGGTTTTCTGCCTTATGTTCTCCATGACATATCAAAGAATGAATAGTTTTAGACATGGCCTGGTTCAAACCTCTTGTGAGATTGCGACTGGGCTTTTTTGTAGACACCTTTTCAATAAAAGAAACAGAGTAGTCTTCCAGTCCATCCTTATGAGGTTTTCACAAATAAAATAAGGCTTGTATTTCTCCTTTCAGAAAGACTGTGGTTGTGTTTTTTTTTTTTTTTTCAGAAAGGTGTTGTGTTTTTTCCCCATAAATATGAATTATGGTACCAGAAAAAATCCTTCATAATATTTTCCTCCCTTCGTAAATAATATTTAGGTCCAACCCTCACGGTACCTGTGATGCTGACTGACTATCCATGTTCACTCTGGGGTAATCAGCTATAAAAACTGTTGAACACTAGAAAATTCTGGGCTATTGTATGGTTATGATTCTTCTAAGACTAGCTTTTTCAGGCTGACCCTGAATCGTCTTGACCTTTACTTAGCTGTTGAAAGGTCTAAGCCTTATGTTATCAAGGAAAGAAATTGTTGCCTTAAAATGTTCTTGACCTTGTTCGGCGCATTCCTCCCGTTGTAACTGACTTGCTTTTTGTTGCCAAAAAAGCAGAGTTGATGAGTTTAGAGATGACAAATCCAAGTTGCAGGAGCTACATTCCAGGAGCATTTGCAATTTCTTCTAAGAAGAACGAATTCCCCTCTAGAACTGCAAACTCCAGATTGCTGAGGATGCTCTGACTGCTTTTTTGCTTTTATTTCTATGAATTATTATGTGATTTCTACAAACACACTTCTCCATATTGTACTTACATCAACACTTACTAATGCCTAGAAAAACTTTTGACAAATATGGTCTGTTCTGAATATGTGCAAACAGTGAAAATAATACTGAGCTACACAGTCAGCATTATTTTCTGAGCCCTATTTTCTTTTTAGCACAACAGATGTCTATGGAAAAGAAAAATATGTTTCCAACGCTATTAAAATTATTAAGAGTTTTCCTGCCCAAACATTTCCCATAAAAGCTGTTCCTGAGAAAATTTAGCGATCAAAAGCCCTGGGCAGAGCTGCCCTGGTGAGCCACAGGCTATAGAGGCGTCAGCTTTTCTCTTTTTTTAGGGACCTGCATAAAACTTCCAGGTTGAGCAGCTCTCAGTAAATGTGAGATTGCACAGTAGTACAATTTCTGTTCAGCAGAGATGAATGGGTTCATTTTCATTTGTGAAATAAAATCTAGATTTTAAGAGGTGGAATTCTAGGCCATAAATAATCCCATTGTGCCAAGACAACTCCTCTTATAATAGACTTAAAACCAATTTGCCATTAATATTTGTGTACAAGCCAAAAAAGCAGTCTAACTACACTAAATTGATACCTACTAGGTCAGTTCTAACTAGTGCAGGTCATACAATTACCCACTGGTTTCAATTAAGCTTTGTAAAAACACCTCTGCCTCATGGTGTACCACAAAATAAATAAAAAAAAAAGTAATGAGGCATCAGAACCCAAAGTGCTTCGCTTAGAGTGCAGGTTGGAGGCTGTGTGCAACCAAGTTTGCACTGAAAACGAGCAAGTCACTGGGGCACTGAGAATAGCAGGTCAATGAAGAGCAGGCAGAAGACTTGGGTGTCAGAAAGAGGGTAATGGGAAAGTACTAAGACTTGCCAGAGACGGATCGCAGCTTCCCTCAGCTGGGTACAAGTATTTTATGAATTGCTTCCTCTGAAGCTCCACAGATTATATCTAAGTAATAAACATAGGGGGTTATTTTCATCTCGCTTAGCACTTCTTTAGCACGTTCTTCCTGCAGATCTCAAGGCACTTCTCTGGCAAAGATTCCCTTAACGTTCTGAAAGAGAGTTATCAGCAATTCATAGAGAGAAAAGAAAATCAGTGAAAAATCACAGCAGTCGAGTATTGTTTCCATTATACAAACATCTAGAGAAACCCACTGAGATTTGAGCTCAGTTGTGAAAAATAAACAGTGAGAAATGAAAGTTTTGTAGTATAAATAAACAACATGCGTGAAAAAGAGAACGATAAGTCCTATTTTACTGAAAAGGAAAAGGCAAGATGCAAGATGCCCCAAATTAGGGCAGAAACAAAGTTCAGAAATGAACATAGAAATTTTGATACCCACACCAGAGCCCTACCTAGAAGAAGGGTACTATATATTTTTTTTGAGGTATTAATGTTCAGTATAAGCAATACAGGAAAATGGATCAGATGATGGAAATCTTAGATGAACAACACTATATAGTTATGTTTTCTTATTTAGCGATATAGTGGAGGCATCGTTTAAATTCAAAGATGAAATTCTAACAACTGGGGCATGATTTTTTTTTCTGTTTCCTATTCATCATTTCTCTCTTTGGCTCTGAAATAAAACTGACACATGGGGATAGGTGGTCCCAACTGGATTTTATTTCCCCAGGACAGACTTCTCTGAAGCCAAGTAGAAGAGTGGCAGTCCAGTATTTCCAACTCGGTGGGCAAGGAAATGCTTCAAGTAGCTAATCCCCTAAACCAAACAGACAGTGCAAAATGGCAGAATTTGCAGGGGCAGACGCAGCGCTGCTGGAGAGCAGCTGAATGGTTATTCAGCTCTGCAAGAAACCTGTGGCACACGAGAGAAGCAGGAAACCAGGTTTGTCCTGGAATTCCTGGGCAGGAAGGTCTTCTCACAAAGATCCTTCTGACTTTGGGAGTTTTTCAGGACCCAGCATTGCAATGTATCCCCTGAAGGACATATGCTGCCATAGTGAACTCTTTAACTCAGTTTTCAAGACAGTTAAATATTTGGGGGTTAGTTCAACCTCCATAGTCCCTTCTAGAGGGACAGATGGAGAAATTTTCATTTCTTTATGTCTGAAATGTAAACAAAGCACGTTTGCTTTCACAAGACTTATTTTGCCAGAGGAAAGGGAGGCGAAGATGAAGCCACAGCCTCATTCACGTCCTGCAAGTCAGTCCCAGCCGTCGCCAGTGACCACCCCAGCCGGGAGGCAGTGAAGCCACCCAGGATGTTTCTGTAAAGCATCAGGGACTTGGTGCCATCTGCTGGACACGGGGAGCCTCATCCGCAACGAACTCCCTGAACAAAAGGGACGCTCTGAGCTGGATTTTGTGACAGAGGGACACCAGCCCCAGTCCCGGACCTTCCCTAACCCACAGGAACAACATAAACGGCTCCTGGGCTTACCTGGGTCAGGATTACTTACCAGTCTCAAAGCAGTTTTTATCTGGCAACTAGGAGGTAAGTCCAAAACGGGTTTGGTGGATTTGCTCCTGCATATGCTGCCATAGCTATTTTTAAACAGGCAATTTACTTCTCTGGAGTTTATCGTCATGAAAAGTTGCAGTTAAAGCTCATGAACCTCTCAAGCCAAATGGAAATTTCTAAAAAAAAAAAAAAAACTTTGGATAAGCCTCTTCGTGAACGTGCCTCACAAACATATAATATGGCAGGATGCCCAGCAGGGATGGCCTTTGCCCAGAAGACAGTTTTGTTCTAAAAGCAGTGTAGAAAACAAGACACTCAGAGAACCTGGAGTAAGGAATCATTTGGTGCATATTTCTCCATTGAAAATATTTACTAATAAAGGTGGGTATCAGCATTTAGCCTTGTTTCTTGTCAAGCAGAATTGGAGTTCAAAGGAATTTTCAAATTGTTTCCCAACAAAGCACACAAGCTCTGAACAGCATAGAAAGTTTGGATGTGCCTTCTGAATCTGCTGTACCAATAGCGGGTTTGGAGCCTTTGCAGTACCAAAAAGATTGTGAATATTTTGAGTGATTTCAAGGACTGCTCTATGTATGCTGAATTGCACAATTTCCTCTGTAAATAAAATAAAAAGAGAGAAAGAAACTGTTATCATTCATCTGTAGCTCTGAAGTCTTGGCATACTATCTGCGTAAGCAACAACCAGTCGGAAACTTCTCTGCATGTTATTACACGTTTGGATAGAAAAGAAATATGTCCAGTGGTAACAGCTTTGGCACCTGGAAGAGTGTTTATTATTGCCAGAAGAAATCCTACACTAACCAAAAATCCTGGACATATCCCATGCAGGGGTTTGTCAGGAGGTGTTTAACACATCCCTTTTAGGAGGTGAATGTGCTGTAGCTTCCTCATGGGCACATGCAGGTCACACAAACACTTTAAATTCCCACAAAGTTTACAGGTAAATATTCGTAAAGGAGGAATTCTGGGTGAATACATGCTTGAGAAGGTAGCTAATATCTCAAACATGAAATTTAAACAAATCCTGCTCAAATCCCTCTCCTGAGGGAGAATTTTTTTCTCCCTCAAAAAAATGATGTTATGGAGCTGAGAACCTGGTTTTATTTGTTGCACCACATACAAATGAGCTAGTAGGATCTGCATGGGTTTTAAAGGGGGTTTTAAAATGCACATTGTGAAGCCATGGAAAGTTAGAGTTTTATCAGTTGCAGTTTATCAGTATCAGATGCAAATATGGAAAGGAATCCTTTTGAATAAAAATATGCTATATTCCATAATTTCTACTCAATAAGTGGGAATTATTTTTCATGAAAAAAACTGCTTTTCAAATGAGGCCACATACCTTTGATATTTACAGGAAAAATGCTGGCATATTTGAATGTAAGCAATGTGTCCAAAGAGGATGCATAATCCTGAATAACTCTGAAACTTCCTGTCTTCAAAAAATGATATAAAACCCACTTCTTCAATCAGTTTGAGTATCTGAACTGAAACACATGAACACAGCTCTAAAAGAGAGGTTACAATGATCTACGAAAAATGAAGACAAATTTAGAAATTTTATTCAGTCCCATTTGAAACATAATACATTTTCTGCACTCTACTAAGTGCAGTAAAAATGACAGAATTTGAGGATAAAGAAATCAAAGAAGGGTAAGAAACTTACAGCATTATCTGGTCTATGGCTATTACAATCTGTTAACTTCGGGCATATGTCCCAAAACACAGGCAACTCTCCTCTGTCAAAACACCCTGTGAAAATGAAAAAGTAAGAGTCTAACTTCAAAACCCTTCAACACTCTTCACAGCAGATCACGTGTCTGTAATAAGAACAAGATCCCAAATGCAGAATGCAGGCCTGGCACTGGACTTAAACTGTTCAAAAATGCAGTCTGGCTGTCATATTGCAACTGGGCCCTCTTATTTTGACTGTGGAAATAAAGACAAAAAAAAATCTCCCCTGTAACATTGGTGTGAGTCCNTAGAACAAGATCCCAAGTTCAGAATGCAGGGCTGGCTCTGGACGTAAACTGTTCAAAAATGCAGTCTGGCCATCATATTTCAACTAGGCCCTCTTATTTTTACTGTGGAAATAAAGATGAAAAACATCTCCCCTGTAACATTGGTGTGAGTCCAAATTGACAGTAAAATTACTAGAGTTTCTTGGGATTTACTCTAATAAGAATTTTTATCACTGCATATCAGCATTAGTCACGCAGTCGGTTGTAAGTGAAGTCAAAACAAAGTAATCATACTAAATTGGGAAGTCAAAAGCAAGCAGGAGTGAAATCTTGAGTACACTATACTCAGGAATCTAATGTTGACTTTAATAGAACCAGTATGTCACCCTGCAAAACTGTCTGTAAGAATTCAAGCCTTTGCTCTGTATACACAGTATGCTTTACACAGCATGTGCCTCTTCTGAGAAGCAAAGAGCTTAGGTAAGTAGAAATGTACACATGATTGGATTAGAAATTGTTGTTTAAATCAATCATTCTAAGGGTGGGAGGTTAATTATTTTACCTGACTGTATCTTTCAGACTTGGACATTTCTACTATCTGAAAATGGAGAAAAACTTCAGCATCTTAGAGTATGTTTATACTATGTGTACTATATGAATATGGAAACTGTGTCATTTTGTTGCAACATACTTCTCTTTTCTTGGGAGTAATTTACAGATAAAAGAAATTAATTCCAGGCAACCTAAATCACTTTAGAAAGTTGACCATAATAAAATATTATTTTACCAAAATTTGGCAATTCCCTCTCTCCACTGCTGGTATTTGAATGTTAAAATATCCAATAATGTATTTTGATTTCCAATCCCTTAGAATAAGACAGCTCTACTCCAGATGTACTTTAATCTTTCTTCCTGCTTGTGCCAGATTTCTATTTTCTGTTTTCCATTTGCTCTCATGATGAGTGCTCTCATCACGAGCAATATGTCTGTGTCACTTCCTCTCTGTATGCTCAGGATTTCTCTTGAATCATGCGATATGTAAGAAGAAAGCCAAGAGAAGAATTCCAGCTCTTTATGGTTGCTATTTTTAAATACAGGAACTTCCGTAGGGCTCAGTTTGAGAAGGAGATTCCTTTTGAAGGGTAAAGAATAAACAACCACATGCTACAAATCACATGCAGGTACAAATAGTCATATGACATCTCATATCCTTGCCCTCTAGCAGGTCAGCATAAGTGAGACTTCAAAAGCACAAAATATTCCAGAGGAAAGAACAGAGAATCAGGTCCCTGCCTGTACCTGATGCATTTGGGATACATGGAAATGCATGGACGGGCATCAAAGTTTTGAGCTGCTGGGTTGCTGGTATCAACCTGACTTACGAGAAGAGTAACTTTGACTCCTACAGCTGCAAGGCTAACTTTTATTCAGGTCAAGGGTAGAATATATAAGGAAGAAGAGAGTTTCCTTGAGACTGAGGCTAAGTGGGGCAAAGCAGTCCCTGGGAGACAGGAAGCAAACCCATCCTTCCTAGCAATTCCGAGGAACTCTGTCATCTGCCACCTTTAAGTCACAGGGCCCCTTCCTCTGGGACTATCAGTTCCTCTGTCTACTGGCAGGCACATAATGCTCTGAACTTGGAGACAAATCTAGGATCCTATGTCTAAAATACAGTGAGTAGACTAGAGCCAGAACGCTCTGACAACATACTAGGATGTTCTAGTAAGTACCTTCTTTGGGGTCCTGACAGGATACAAATGTATTTCAGGTAAGAATTTTTGTGCCATTAAACGGTGCCACCATATCAAGCAGCACGTTGGGGTACAATGCTTATTGTACCTGTGTGATTTATGAAGTATTTTCCCATGTTATTAGACACTAATGAATAAAAAATCCAGATTACATTTCAGCCTTTCTCCTCTACACAGAGGAGATCCTCAGATCTCTCTCCTCTACACAACCAGCCATTTGCATGAAACTTTCAGGAATGCACGATCTGAGATAGCTGCCCCGTTACATGTGCTTGAAATCAGCCACTGACCTGACAGGTTTTAGAGAGGAGAACACACATAAACGCCCTCCCTCTTCTGATTACAGTTTCTTCATTTTATAATGAAGCCAAAAAAAAAAAAAACTCACAGCAGAAGTAACTCACTGAGCTGAACTCCATGCCTTCCAGGAGCCATCCATCGCCCTGGCCACAGCACGAGAATGTCTGGAACACAGATGAGTACATTTTACTCTCAGGGCTCATTAGTTATTATGCAGTAATTTCATATGATTTTTCTTAATAGTAGCCATAGCACTTCTTTCTTCACAGTGCAGTGGCTGTGTAAATGCCTGTAAAACTTTACGAGCTCCATTGCCTTGCAGCGCTTCTCTAGGTACGATTAATAAATCATGTACATACAGTGTTTTTAGGGTTTTTTGTCAGCTAAATCCCTTTGCAACTGAGCTATGTCAGGGACTTAATTCATTTTTCCACCCACTAAACAACCACACAAGGTGTCCCAGCTGTTGCCCTCACAGCCTCTTTCTAGCTTAGTGATGCTGCTGAGCACCCGCTCCCTCCACAATGATCCCTGGTTTTCTGGCCTGCCCTCTTCTTTTTGGGGTGTAAAAGCCCAGATTTCCGCACCACCTTCTCCCAGTTCCCACTAGGTGGCACCGACTCTCTGGGATTCTCGCTCCCTTCTGCTCCTTTCCCTCCCTTGTTTCGCTCCAGGTCTTCCCTCCCTCCTTGCAGCACTTCCAGACACTGAGATCATCAGTTTTAATAACTGCAAAAGCAAACAGCTCCTGGGATCTCTTTTTCCTCTCCATACAGGGCTGCACAGATTCGAGGCAAAAGACAAGCCATTCACAGACAAAAAGATCCCTAGTGTCATTTCAAAAACCTCGCTGGTGTAACCTTTAATGACTTCTTTCAGGACAACCTTCCTATAACCAGTCCTTACTGACTCCCGGCTCCGCAGACCTCACTTCTATGTGCACACGCAGCAAACCTAATCTCTGCAGGAATTACTTTAACATATGCAAACAAAATGAGCCCATGAAAAGCTAATAGAGGTTATTTATTTTTTTCTTGGGAACACATTTATAAGCTGGAGAGCTGGATAAAGAATTTATTTGTAAACAAAAACTGACCAAGGCCGCCTGAGTTTAGAGGATCTATTTGAATCCCTCCTTGTTCTGCACAACATGCAGGTTTTTCTTCTTTCTCTTCTTTAGGACTTGGGCCCTGCAAAATCTTAAACACAAGAAAAGGGGCTACCTGAAGAAGAGGGAACCACGTTGGGATTTGAAAGTGCAGCTCCCACTTTCTTGCTTTTCTTTACTTCAGAACTGTTTAATGATTTATACCACCTTCAAATTGCTCAGTGCACCTTTCCCTGGATTTATAGGAGCTCTTCACAGAAAGCTCTTCACTATGCAGGTTTTAAAACTGGCAATAAATAACCTGCGCTCCTGTGACTGGAATGCCTAAAGCCAGGCACCAACCATGGCAGACTTCAAATAACATCATTAAAACAGAAGGCTCGATCCTGTTGTCACTGGGCTTTATAGCAAAAATATCCATCACTGAAGTCAACAAGATATCACGGGAATATTCCAATGCTATATGGAGCAACTTCCTGTCTGGCTGCGCTTCTGCTGAGGACTATAAATGTCATAGAAGTTTGACTAACTAATCAGTTAATTTCAGTCAGAAAGAAATATTAAATACAAAAATATACCAGGTAAAGTGAAGTTAAACGAATTTCAGGTAGAAAACAAAAAAATGAACACCTCTCAATAAGAACTAGCAAAGAATAATTCCTCACTGACAGGGCTGAAGCAGTTTGGGTTATCTCATATCTGTATCAAACAGTGCACAAGGCCCAGTCCAAGAGCTGCAGTCTTTGCAGGAAAATGGATAAATGCTGGCAGCCTCGGGGCCTGGATCAAGGCATCTCCTACGGGTGCCTCCCGAGTCTCCTGAGCAGGATGTTAGCCCCATTCCGAGCAGCAGCTCATCCTCCACTCAGGTCTTTCACAAATTAAAGCGAAGATACTAGAAACTGCACCTACTAGTTTCAGTGCAACCCCTCCCACCCAGTTCAGCAGCGACACTTGAGATAAGATGTTCCGTATCTTTCACAATAAGAGTCCAGGATTTTTCTAATGATAGGTTTTTCTCAAATTCTGCTATTTTTCCCATTCCTCTATAGCCTTTTATGTTCCCAGCCACATCATTAAAATTCCTTTGAACTGAAGCTAGTATGTTATTTCATAATGTGACGGTAAAGCTCTTTCAAGACTAATGATGAAGATAGCTAGCCATGGTTTGTGAGAAATCCTGCATTCGTTGTGTTGCTGTATATAGGCAGCACAAAAGCTAGATAATAAAGCAGGTTAACTAAAATTAAGTAACAAAACAAAAATATAGTCAAGGATAACCCTAAAACTGACTGGGAAAAGTTTCTACTTCCGAGTGAGGCCATCGGAATGTCACTAACAGAGCAAACAGTCATATAAAGACAAAAGGGAATGTGAATATGGATGCTGAGATCTTTACTTCATTTTAATCTCATTTGAAGGTCTTTATCTACATTTCTTCAGATTTTATAGACTCCTGAGTGCTTGTTTTCCCTACTAAAATTAATTCCATGAAATAAAAAGTTCTTTCCAAATTCTGCTTAAAAGCTTCTACTTCAGATGTTAAAAAATATGTTCCAAAGATATCACAGATATGGACATCAGTGAAAATTACATTTGTTCATCTGTCACTAATTTATCTTGTCATGCGACAATGGAAAAAAAAAAAACTGAACATGAGATTTTCTTTCCTGGAAGGCCAGACGGTTTTACAGCTGTAGAATATCAGGCCCTGGCTTTCACTCAGGTGCTATAAAACCAAAAGATTGTGAAAGAAATAGACAACAGAGAAAACTGGAGAAAGCAAGGGATGGAGTAATTCAGAATTCACTGACCTATTTATGAGTCCATCTGCCGCAGCCTCCGTTCTGGATAGCCCAGTGAGAAATGCATCAGGAAAATGTAATCACAGCGGATTATCCTGTATATCAGAAAATAATCTTTGTAGTCAGTGTTCCCAAGTTCAGCACTTTCCTCTAACTTTTAAGATCCTGACTCCAATTGCTATCTTCTGAGGCAGTAAAAATCCATTTCCCTTTCAGAATTCGGCAAGCAGGACCCCAGACTCCCGAGACTCCCTACCACACAGGAAAAAAAACAGGCTCCCGTGTCGAAGCCTTCTTCCTCCCCTTAGCCTGGAGCTCTCCCAGGAGTCAGGACAGTTCCCAGCTTGCTGAAGGTGCAGCCTCGTATTTTCATATGCAGTTACTCCTACTGCAAAGCAGATCTACCTGCAGGGCTCACAGCAAATGTTATCACTGTTTGCACTTCACTCAGGGCTGAGATTTGATTTGCAGTATAAACAGCACACGCAAACCCAGAACACACACAGGCCCCTGCCACAAAGCGCTTTGCTTCCATGCAAATAATACAGGGCCAGGGAAGTGCCTAAAGGCTCAGATAACCAGCCCCTTAATCATAAGAGCAGCCACATTATCATTCACAGTCAAATATTATTATTTTCCCTTTTGTAGAGTGCCTGCCCTGGGGAATACAGGTTTTCCAATTTAAAGTCCCTTATAAGGCTAATCACCTGACTCTCACTTCAAGTCAAACAGTGCTTTAGTATATGGTATTTAACTGATTTGGGCTCAAATTAAAACATTTGTTTTAGACTATTGCAGTTGAAGAGTTTAATAGCAGCTCCCATTTCAAGAAGCAAGGGCTACATTAGGGTAGGAAGTCGGTAGGTTGCCAACCACTGGCCTCTACAATGGGCAAAGTGACAAAAGGTTTGATAGCATAAGCCTCATTCTGTTAGGAAACTAAGCCAAAAATGGTAAATGTACATACATGTATATATATATAAATGCCTGCCCATCAATTCCCTGTTGCAACCTCTGAGCATGTGTCCCTGGTACAACATGGGTCAGCAAACAGCTATCCCCTTCCTTCCCCATTGTATCCGTAACTTACTCAGGGACTACGGTCATCAAAGCAACACCCCTCTCCTAGCAACTCATTTGATGCATTTTTATGGATTATAGTCTCCAAACCTTTCTAATTTGGGATTCCAATTCATATTTGCCTAATGGATTCATACAATAGTCCCTTGCTCCCAATAAATTTCTCATTTTAACTTTAATTGGTTTGCTCATGAAGAATCGGAATTTACATTAGCTGAGAACGATAGATCGCTAGCTATTACTGAATGTAAGTAATATTTGATTAAGCAAAACGAGAGGGATATTCCTGTGCCATTTTCTCAGCATTTGTTAACGTTATGGTCAATTCCTACAAGAAGATAAAAGTACATTTACATCATAATCAAATAAATGCATTTAGAGTAAGTTCTACATAAAGACTTTAATTCACCGACCTCTTCGACTTATGATATCTATTCGAGGTATATAAACTCATAGCGATAGCCAAAAATGACTACAAAAGATGTAGTTGCTGGCTAGACAGTTGCTATTTGGTGCAAACGGTAGACTCTTTTTAGTTAAGACAAAGCACAAGCGTAAACATATGAAATTCAATAGTTTGATTACCTGCAACACTGAATCACATTCAGTGATTTTAAAGTTTCAGTCTAGAAATAAAGAACTGTCTTATTCTGCTTAAATAAGCCCAACCTGAGAGGTCTGGGAAGGCGAGAGCACACAGGGCTTCTCTGTGAGTGAGAGGAGACAACCTGGAAGTTGGGGGGTGTTAAAAAGCCTACGTGAATATTTTGGGGAAAGCAATGGACACGGTCAAACTGAAAATAAGTCCATTTGCAACACTCGTGGCTTTGGAAACAAGTTTGAAAAGAAAAAACATGATAAATACTTTAAAAGTATCACCACACTGAAGTAATTATAATTATTTCTGGGTGCCTAACCTACAATTTTTGAACATATTTTGTTGGCAACCCTTGAAGTCAGTGCGTGAAGAATATTGTTTATCCACTGTAAATGCAGATACTATGAATACAATTACACGCCACAAATTACTGCTAGCAGTTTTGCTGCTAATGGGATTTTTCACAGAATGAGTTCAGCAGGGAAATACATCTTGCTTACAATATTCAGGACATGAAATGTTAAAACTTGAGATGGAAAGTAGTCCCACCAGTAATTCTCTTTAATTCAAATGTCACAGTATTAATTATCTAATTCTAAATGTTGTAAGCAAGTCAACAAGTGGGTATAGTTGCTTGATATTCAAATCCAACTGCAAATAAAGTAAAATACAGCTGCAAATAAAGTAAAATACAGCTGCTCACCATTGTGGCTCTGCTCTGTGAGCGCAGGTCGCACAAATGCGTGTTCCTGAAAACGGGGACATATCCAAGGCAGGCAAACATGGGAGAAAGATTAAGAGACAATAAACCTAAAAGCACAGGGAAAAATAAAGATCAAATATGAGCCCTTAATCTTACTACAAGAGAAGAGCAAGGCATTTAGTAAAATGAAAAGAACAGATTTAAATTGGAAATGCATTTTTCCAGGCCAGCTTGTGCTGCTGACTGCTTAAGTCACCGGTATATATATATATATATATATGTATATATATAAAGAAGATTTTTATACCTCTTTTACGTCATACTTCTTTTAAGGTCAGCACGATATCTGTGATAAACTGAGTAGAAAGTTGGTATTTTGGGAAAAGCGGGGCCCGCACAGTGCGGTTGGAAACGCGGCGGGGCAGGGCCGTCCCACGCACCTCAGCTATAACCCACGGGCACCGCGGGACCCTGCGGGCCGCCTCGGCCCCCCGAAACACAGAAGGGCCCTGCGATGTGCAGGAATTAAGAACATGATGAAGCAATGGGGTTCATCCGGGCTTGGGTGAGGAAAACGGGCCGCTTTGGGCATGTTTTTGCCGGTGAGGCAGCGCCGCTCGCCTCAGCGACCCGGAGTGCCAACGGTCGCGCGGTGCCAACGGTCACGTGGTGCCAACGGTCGCTCGGTGCCAACGGTCGCGCGGTGCCAACGGTCGCGGGGTGCCACACGCGGTGCCACACGCCGAGCGGCGCCTCGCCTGTGGCCCCGGTGTCACACGCGGTGCCCCACGGCCAGTGGCACCTCTCCTCTCGCCCCGGTGCTGCCCGCCCGCCCGTTGCCGCGCGGCCCCGGCGGGAGGCGGAGC
>VWPW01000686.1:0-10872 GCA_013389825.1 Crypturellus undulatus
AGGGGATTGAGCAGAGATCTTCCAGCTAAGCAGATGCCCTCCTGGAAACAAGAAAGGACAAACTGTACAGAAAAGGCTTCAAGGAAGCAAACCCTTCCATAGGGTGACATAGAAGCCTCCTGTCCCTGCTGGGTGTAACTCCATGTCCCAGGGCTGTGAGGCTGGCAGTGCAGGTGCACGTTGGTGACGTTCTCCTCCGCATTTGCAGAGCGGGACTACCACAGCCTGTGCGAGAAGCAGCCCATCGGGCGCATGCTCTTCCGGCACTTCTGCGAGACACGGCCTGAGCTGTCGCGCTGCGTCAAGTTTCTGGATGCCGTGGTAAGAGCAAACACACCGGGATCCTCCGCGGGAGGCTGGGGTGTTCCTGGCGTTCCGGTTGGCCCTGAGCATCGCAGCTGTTGCCAGGTGCTTTGGGGCCTGGAAGGTTTTCCTGAAGGAGGAACTTGCAAGCTGCAGTTTCTCCAGGATAGGGCTGGGCCTTTGTGTAGGCAGCTGTTTGCTGGAGATCTGGTTCTCCAGGAAAGCGCAGGATCGTGGTACCTCGGGCAGGGTGTTGCTGCCGTGCAGCTGTTGCCTGGTAGCAAAGCCAGGTAATTGGCCCGACCTGCTCCTGACAGTGTTTGCTCTGTGCAGGCAGGGTACGAAGTGGCTCCAGATGAGAAGCGGAAGGAATGTGGGCAACACCTGATTGAAAAGTACTTGAAGCCAAAGGTGAGCGAGAGAACTGTTGGCTGCTTGCAATGGTAGGAAAACAGTTGGAAAGCCAACAATTGTCATTACCCATGTCCTGGAGCAGCAACTCTACTGGGTGGAGCGCTGAGCACTGCACCTCCCGCCACCCCACAAGTGACTGTGCTGCTTTTCCCTCTGTCTTTAAATCAGATGGCCACTTGTGTGCTCTTCCTGNGCTGAGCACTGCACCTCCCGCCACCCCACAAGTGACTGTGCTGCTTTTCCCTCTGTCTTTAAATCAGATGGCCACTTGTGTGCTCTTCCTGTCAGTTTGTCTTTCTAGGCAGGGCCCTTAGGCTCTGCTCCCTGTGTCTGACTTCTTCCCTTTGTCCCCAGAGTGTGGACCATGTGCCTGAAGTCCCCTCAGAGTTAGTGAGTGCCTGTTGTGAGAGGCTGGAGCAGGAACCTTCCAAGGAGCTCTTCAAAGAATCCACTAAGTAAGTTGGAGTGTTGGGGCCTGCACAGTGGTCCAGTGACACATCCTGTCACAGTCCCTTCCTGCGGAGCAGCGCGGGCTGGTGCTGGGGTGCTGCTCAGGCTGGAGCTTGGGAGCTGCAGCCCCTGCAGGCTTGGTGTGCCACATGCTGTGGCAGGTACCTTTGCGCGTCCTCACAGTCTGTCACAGTCTGTCCCAAACAGGTCCTGTTTGGGAGGACCCCATTTTGACAGCCCTCAGCATCTGGCCGTGCCATGTCTGGGTCTCGTGTTCACCTGTAACACGGTGCTGACTGGGGCGGTCCCAGTGCCAGCCGCCCTCTCCCGCTGACCGCAGATGTGGCTGTTGCAGCTCGGCGGTGGCAGCTGTTGCTGCAGGGATCTGGGTGTGAAGAGGAAGCTGTTAGGCAAACGGGGCTCACGGCCTCCACCCGCTCTCAGCAGTAGCTGAGCACGTTGCCTAACTGGGTGCAGGGCTGTGGCAATGGGTTTGCTGCAGTCTCCAGGGAAGCATTAACTCTGTGTGTGGTAACTCGTGTCACTGTCTGAATGCAGAGCCTCCGGGCTGGGCCCTGCCTGCTCTTGGCAAGCGCTGAAAGGGGAAGGACCATCCGCTTCTCCTTGATGGGTGTCTCCAGTCTAGACACTTTGTCTAAGGCTCTTTGCTGTGCTGGGCAGCCCTGGCACCAGTCACCAAGGCCGTTAGCTCTTTCGAACAAGATCCCCTGTGGTCTTTTGTGCCGGATATTTATCTAAAACCCGGCAGCCCAGCGCTCTGTGCTGAGTGTAGCCAGCAGCTTGAAGCAGGCAGTTACACCCTTGCGTGTGCCTTTGCTGTGCAAGCAGAGAGGCAATTGCAAAGAACCCCATCGTGCAGCCACGGCTGATGCAGAGGCCATAATCAGCAGTGTCAGCCCAGTCCCAGGTGTCACTCTTGTCACAGCACTACCTCCCACTGACCTCCTTGCCCCTGCGAGCTAGCGCAGAGGCTAGGTGGCCTTTTTGGGCCAGGGCTGTGCAGGGTGATTCAGCCCAGGGGGTGATGGGATCCCGGGGGGCTGCTTTACCTCTTCTTTGCTTGGACCCCTGGGCTCTTCTGTGGCTGGGGGCAGCTCTCAGCAGCCTTGTGGGTTCTCTGCTCTCTCCTAGGCTTATCCACGATTACCTGAGCGTGGCTCCCTTTGCTGACTACCTCGACAGCTTGTACTTCAACCGCTTCCTACAGTGGAAATGGCTGGAACGGTAATGTTGCCTGGCAGCCCTGACAGACCTGAACCCTGGAGCACAGAGGCTGCCTTGAGGGCTCCCTCCAGCTCCTTCCTGTGCTGGGTCCTGGCAGAAGCTGAAGGTCTGGCCTTTGCCTGCCTGCTCTTGCTCTCATTCAGGGCCCTTTCTGGCCCAAGCAACTGTTTCTAGCTCCCCCAGCCAGTCTGCCTGCCTTGCAGGGAAGCAAGGTATATTCAAAGAGGGTTTCTGTGCTGAGCCACAGTACCTTGGGCAGGGGCATGGGCAGGGTTTGGGCCCCTGACGTCCCCCTCCTTGTTCCCATCCCACTCACTCTAGTTTCCTTGCTCCACAGGCAGCCAGTGACCAAAAACACTTTCCGTCAGTACCGTGTGCTGGGCAAAGGTGGCTTTGGAGAGGTGAGTGACCAGTATTTCCTCTGCATTTGGGCCACCTGGCAGCCACCTTTGCCCACTGGGAGATGGGGACCCAGGCTGGAGGCAGGCCCTGTGGCTATCATGGCTGGGGATTTTTTCTGGGATATTCTACTGGGTTCTGTGGCAGGTACCACTGCACTCTGGGCATTGCATTATCTGGCCATTTCCCTCTGATGGGCAGGAGATCCCCCTTGCTGGGCACAGGATGTGCCCAGGTTATTGCACAGGTGGGTAGCATGTGCTGTGTGTTGCACACTGCTGCCTGGGTAGAGGACCAGCTCTATTCCTAGTGTCTTGGCAGGGAAAACAGCAGGCCAGAAGCTGTCACTGTCAGGCTTCCTTCTGTTTCTGGAGTGGCCTCCTGTCTTCCCATGCATCAGGCACCTCCTGCGTGTCCGCTAATGGATCTGCTTAGAGTGCAGTTATGATAGGGGCATCTTTGCCTTTCTGTGCCTCTTTCTGAGAGCAGGACATAGACCCTCACCCTGGATGTCATGGTGGGAGGGTGTTGAGCCCTGTCCCTCCTCCAGGTTTGTGCCTGCCAAGTGCGTGCCACAGGGAAGATGTATGCCTGCAAGAAGCTGGAGAAAAAACGGATCAAAAAACGGAAGGGAGAGGCCATGGCCCTGAATGAAAAGCAGATCCTGGAAAAAGTGAACAGTAGGTTTGTAGTAAGTACATAGGAGTTGCTCTCACTTTGCACCATAGGGCTGCGGTGGTTGATTTCTCCTGCAATCAGCCAGCCCAGCACCTCTGTGCTCCTCGCCCTGCGTACAGAGGCAGGAGTAGACCCTGTCCCATGGACAGCTGCTGGTCTTCCCTCCCATGAGGCTGGGATCAGGCAGAGCTCCTGCTGCCTCCACAGTCATCTCAGCGCTCCAGAAGGCTGGTCACAGGCAGGGCTGTGCCGAGGCGTGGGCAACCTGGCACCTCCTGCTATGGAGGATCCAACAGATGCTGCCGCGGGGTTGCTGTTGGGCACTGCTTTCCTCACGGGGAAGCAGCTGGGTGCAGAGCAGCATTCTCACCACCTTTGGAAAACTGGGGGTGTGTGGGGGCTACTGGGCTCTCCCAGGCCCTCCCTGGGTGCAAACAGTTCCCGCTCTGCCTATTCTCGGCCCCTCAGCATCTGGAAGGGGATGGGGTTTGAGGCACCTCCTTGTGCTGTGATTGGTTTCTGGGATGACAAGGTGCCCATCGGAGTGTGGGCACCTCCCTGCTGCAGCTGTGTCTTCTAACAGCCTTTCTGCCCTAAATTGCAGGTGAGCTTAGCCTATGCATATGAAACTAAAGATGCTCTCTGCCTAGTGCTGACCCTCATGAATGGAGGGGACCTCAAGTTCCATATCTACCACATGGGAGAGGCTGGTTTTGAGGAGCCCCGAGCAGCGTTTTATGCTGCTGAAATCTGCTGCGGCCTTGAGGACTTGCACCAGGAGCGGATAGTATACAGGTACTTGCTGCCTGCCCCCAGGGAGGCCTTGTTCCAGATGCGGAAACAAGAGGGATCCTGCTGCTCTTATCAGCCCAGCGGGGTCTGTCTGCTCAAGAAAATAAGCTCAGACTTGAAACCAGCACAGAGCTGGATGAGTGGGGATGAGGAATGGAAAGCTGATCTCATGGGAGAGCCAAGAGAGCTTGGTTTTTTATACTGGTAAATGAGCACCAAGAACAGGATGTGATCACTCTGTGAATGCCTCAGGGCACACACTTGGGTGCTTAATTCTACAGACAGTGTTGACACTAGGACAAAGGAGGGTGAGCTGCCATGGCACACTCAGGCTGAGAGCTGAGCAGGAGGAAGAACAAGCTGACTAGGCTCAGTGAGCTGTGTGATACAGCGTTAAGGATAGTGTGCCCAGACACGGAGCCAGAAAATCCCTCTGTTGTCCTACGTTCTGCCTTTTCCAGGACTGGCTTTGTAGTGCAGGATGGACTAGCAGAAGTCCCTGCTCCTTCCCTCTTACAGGGCCAGCTCTGTGCTGACTTCTGCACCAGCAAAGAAGGAAGCAGCAGTGCACTCACTGCTTCCTGCTCCTGAAGGGTTGAAGTCAATGTCATGACCTGCCTCTGTGCCTGGGAGGGGGCAGTTTGCAGGGCTAACCTAGGAAAGAGGTTATCTGTGTGCCTGGGCCAGGGGTGTTGCATCCCTCTGCTGCTTATCTGCGGCTTTGATATGTTGCTGCTTCTTGTGTCCTTGCTTTGACAACAGGCTTCTTGCTAATTGAGTCCCTTCTTCCTTAGGGATCTGAAGCCAGAGAACATATTGCTGGATGACCATGGTGAGTGAAGGGTGCGGAACAGTTCTGGACCTGGGTCTTTCTCTCTTCCCATGCTTGAATCATAGTTGCCCTGTATTCTTGGCAACCTTTGGCCCTGTCCTGTTAACCTGCCCTTTCCTTTTTGCAGGTCACATCCGTATCTCAGATCTGGGACTAGCTGTGCATGTGCCAGAGGGCCAAACAATCAAGGGCCGGGTGGGGACAGTTGGCTACATGGGTAAGTGGCCCCAGCTTAGTCAAAGAGTGTGCTCTGAATGCGCGTGTGCCCTCCCTGCCCTCACGCATCCCTCTCCCCTGCTCTGCACAGCTCCGGAGGTAGTGAAGAATGAGCGCTACACGTTCAGCCCGGACTGGTGGGCTCTGGGCTGCCTGGTGTACGAGATGATCGAGGGACAGTCCCCCTTCCAGCAGCGCAAGAAGAAGATCAAGCGGGAGGAGGTGGAGCGGCTGGTGAAGGATGTGCAGGAGGAATACTCGGAGAAGTTCTCCCCCTGCGCCCGCTCCCTCTGTACCATGGTACGAGTGGGCAGCCCTGTCCCTGTGAACCCACCACCCCTTTGCACACAGTAGCCAAGTGTTGGGCCAGGTTCCCTGATAAGATGGCACAGGAGGGTTCAGGGTGCCCTAGTTCTCACAGTCCTGGCTGGCTGATGAGCTCATGCTGTCCTTAGGGATGTGCCACAGGAGCCCAGCTGACCTCCAGGCTGCTCCTCCTGCAGATGACTCCTCCTGCAGTGCCGATTCCCTGTGTCTTGCAGCTTTTGTGCAAAGACCCTCTGGAGCGCCTGGGGTGCCGAGGTGCTGGGGCCAGGGAAGTGAAGGAGCACCCTCTCTTTAAGCATCTCAACTTCAGGAGGCTGGAAGCAGGCATGCTGGAACCCCCCTTCAAGCCCGATGTAAGTGCCTATCCAGGAACAGTGCTCTGTGTCCCAGGTTTTCCAGTCACTGATGTTGTCAATGGAAGCAGAGACCCTGGGGTGGCTTACCTGAGTAGAGGCTCTCCAGTGCAGGGATATTTCTGGACCTTTTGCTCTGGCTGCAAGTGAATCTGTGCGGTTCCTCGAGCCTGGCAGAATGGGGCTGCAAGCTCTGGCCTGCAGGGAGGGGGGTCCCTGGCTTGGTCAGGAGCCACAGCTGGTGGAGTTGGGGTGGCATCATTGTGGAGCTTGGCATTAGGGTGCTCTTTGTGTTTTTTAGCCCCAGGCCATCTACTGCAAGGATGTTCTGGACATTGAGCAGTTCTCCACAGTGAAGGGGGTTGAGCTGGAGCCCACAGATAATGACTTCTACCAGAAGTTTGCAACGGGAAGCGTGCCCATTCCTTGGCAGAACGAGGTAGGTGGGGATTGGAGTGACAGGGATCCGCTTTCCGTGGGACAGGTCTTCACTCCTGCTTGTGCTCACCAGGCCAGCTGAGCACCGTGTCCTGCAGGGCGCAGGGTCAGTGCTGTGCCTGTGCTCTTGGTGTTGAGCTTGGCATGTAGGTGTCTGGCAGTTGCTGCAGCTGTCTTTTCCCTCTTCCAGATGATCGAGACAGAGTGTTTTAAGGAGCTGAATGTCTTTAGCACAGACGGGACAGTGCCGCTGGATCTGGACTGGAAAGGGCAGCCTTCTCCCCAGCCCAAGAAGGGCTTACTGCAGCGCTTCTTCAGCAGACAGGTAGGAGTGTTAGCCCAGGGCTTCCTCCAGAGCAAGTCCTCTAGCAGCATCAGGCTTGCTGCCCACCAGTGCCAGGCGGATCTGGCAGGGAGGTGGGCACCAGGGAGCAGCAGGCACAGGCCTCCCCATGCCAGGTGGCCTGGCCCCAGCCCTCTGAGGACCTGTGCAAGGCTGCAGGGAACTCTGCTGCCTCCTCTGCACCTCTCCTCTGTCCTGCCCATCTGATAGGCCTGGAGGGAGCCAGCCATCACCTGGCTGGCACTCACCTTACTGCATAGGAGGGGACCAGGAGTCTAGGACCGAGTGTCCCAGCTAAAACATGCTATAGTCATAAAGGTGGAGGGGTGTTGCTGAAGGCACTAAAATGGCAAACCCACTGCCTTCATCTGTGAATGCTGCCCGTCCTGAGGAAGACTTTGCTCTTGGTATGGGGCTTTTGGGCTCCCGGAGCAGTTCTGCCAGATCTGGAAAAGGCAGAGAACTTGTTGGAGCAGTGCAGGACAAGGAGGATGGGAATATCTTGAGCACTGCTACTGAGTTTTTTTTTTTTTCTTTTTTTCTTTTTTTTTCTTTTTTGCCTGCCTGTCTCCTCTGGCCCAGAATTGGCCTTTGCCTTTCCAGGGTTGATGAACTTGGGGCAGCTGTCCTGCAACAGCTGCCTGCAGCTGTGGGACTTGCGCATGGTTGACTCTGGGCTGCTCTGGACCCACTTTTAACCACGTAGTTGTGAGTCCTCCTTCCCTGCCCGGCTCCAAGTTGTGCTGCACTATTTGGTGGGAGCCTGGTGTCCCAGCGTAGCCGAAGCTGGCTCTGGACTGGGATATTCTGCTGTCTGCCCTTCCCTAGGCAGGCAGGACCTGCCCAAGGATGGGCTGCCTGTGGCAGGGGTTGGACCTTGATTTGCCACATGTTTTCTTTTTCCAGAGGTGAGCAGTCTCCCTCCTGGCTGCTCTGCTCAGGGAAATACCTGGTGGCCCATGGACATGGCAAGATCTGGGAGAGAGGAGTTGTCCTTCATTGCCTGACCCCTTCCCCCAGCAGAGCACACGCTGCTTGTGTTCTAACTGCCCCTCGAGCCACTAATGCTGCTTCCCTGCTCTGGCTGCCACCCCGGCGCGGGGCAGCCTGGCCCCAGCCCGAGCTGCCCCCGCGGGGCCACAGGAGGCTCTGCGTTCCCTCTGCCCCTCTGTTTGCATGTCCAGGACACAAGGAAGGGTTAACAGACTGAGAAGGGGCTGTCATTGCCCTGTGCCCTGGCTCTAGCGAGAGGCCTTCAGCTAAAGGCTGGCCTGGCGAGTCCTGCCTGGGGCAGATTCTGTCTGCTGGCTCCAAGCGCTGCTCCAGGGTGGCTCTAGTGAGGGGAGCCCCCAGCTTGCGAGCTCGGCGCCGTGTGCTCAGCGCGTGTGTGCCAGCAGCCCTGCCCTGGCCGCAGCTACACTGCTCCTCCGCGGGCTCGGGGTGCCTTCCAGCCCCTGCCCTCTGCGCAGCTCTTGCGCACGCAGGCCCTTCCCTGCCTGAGGGCAGCTGCGGGCTGTGTTGTGTGACCATGCTCACCCTCTGCTTGCTGTGCTCCTCTCTCCCTCCTCCCTCTCGTTGCCCTTCTGACTTCAGGACTGTTGTGGAAACTGCAGCGACAGTGAGGAAGAGCCCACGCGGCTGTAGAGCACGGCCTGTTCTCCAACCCCTGGGACCCTCTTGCCTCTCCGGGTGCCCAGCAGAACAAGGGGCCAGCCTGAAGGACAAGGTAGCAGCGGCCCCACAAGGTGGATTTGTTTACAGCTTTGCACATCTGTATTTGAAGACTTTGAGGATGGCTTCAGGGCTGGCAGCAGCTCATACCCTCCACCTCAGGCTAAGGAGCCATTGACCATTGGGAAGCCATTGTTCCTAAGACAGACCTGGACGCTCCTGACTCTGCCCCTTGGGATTGTGCTGCTGCCCACTGGCCGCTGCTGCCCTCCCGGGCTGCGGGTGGGAGGGAGGGATGGCACTGACGTGGGCAGATGCCAGGCTCGAGCAGCTCCGTTGACACATTCCACGGTGCCCAAGCGGCACTGCAGGTTTGGTGTATATTTATATATGTTGGTCTGTACATATCACATGTTGGTTTTTAATCTATAGGTGGGGGCCTGCACTGCCCCCACCCTGTCAGAGGCACAAATGTCCTCCTGTGCGGGGAGTGACAGTCCCAGCTTTGTAGCAGGGAGTCCTGGGCAGAGGCCTTCTGTGCCTTGAGGTGCCTAAGGCATCTTTCCTGGAGCTTCCTGGCCACGCTGAGGCGTCCCTGGCTCCAGAGGAGTCCATTGCTCAGCCTTGAGGCACAGGAAACCGCTGTGCCAAAGCGTCCCTCATCGTGTCCTGGCACCAGAGCAACGCCACTTCATCTGCGCTTCCCTGTCTGCCGGAGCCTGCTTCCTCCTGCCTCGTCTTGCACATGCTGCCAGCTCCCGGGCGCTGATCCCGGCCCTCGCTAGACCCTTGGCACCCTGCCCACAGCGCAACCACGTGTGGCTGCTCCCACAGCACCTGCACAGGAGGTAGTGGCTGCCACGGAAGGGTTGAGCTGCGGCTCTGCGTGGTGCAGGAGGTTCCCCACACGCTCCCGCCAGCTTCGCCCCAGCCGTCTGCCTGCTGGGGACCTGGTGGGCACGAGAAGGCCCTGGGCCTGGCTTGCTGGGGGTGCCCACCATGCACTGGCACGAGGACGTCCGTGCAGCGGGCACGCAGAGGGCCCTGCTCTTGGGGGGCCAAGCTGGAGTAAAGGAAACCTCCTGTCCTGGTGCCAGTTACCCCAGAGCGAGCAGGGCCAGGGGTGCAGCTTGCCCTGCACCAGCTCAGCCTGGTGCCCATCCTGAGAGGTGTCCCCACACGTGTGGTGCCTGGAGCAGCCGCTGGCCTTGGTGCCAGGAGGAGTGCTGGAGACCCCCCGGTCTCTGCAGAGTGGTGCTGCCCGGCCCTGCTCTCCCGCGTGTCCATGCAGCTTGCGTGCTCCTGCGCGCCCGCTCCTGGCTGCAGCCCTGCAGCGACCGCTCTGGTTTCCATGTGCGTTTGCGGGTATGCACTGCTGCCTTGTGCTCCTTCTGAGCCAGGCCCTGTGGTGGGGCTGAGCACCTACTTGGACCTGTGGTATTTGCTTGCCTTGCACTAAAGTTTGAGAGTATTTAAATTTTTAACCTTTTGTTAAGTGTAAGATTCGCTGTGTCTTGTGTTCCTGTTGCGCAGAGAGGAGCTGAGCAAGCAGCACCCGGCGCCTCGTGCTTGTCCCCTTTGCATGCTTGGGGCTGGCCTGACGGGCTGAGCTGGACCAGACCAGGGCCGTGAGGGGCACAAGCTGCTGCCCTAGGGTGTTCTCATGGCTGCGCTGCCCCCTGCTCCGAGCACAGCCCCTTGGGGTGTTGCGGCCAGGCCATGCCCAGGGCCCCGTCTTGATACTGTGCCCTGGGCCTCGGCTGCAGCACCTCGTTCTGCCGCTTGCGGGGCCGGGGCTGCTGGTGGTGCCTGCGGCAGTGGCCGCAGCCTCGTGCGCAGCGCGGGGCGGCCGGGCGCGCAGCTGCGCGGGGATGAGAATAGCAAGTGCGGCCCCGTAGCTAGGGAACAGTTGCTATGGGAGCGGGCGAGGAGGAGTTCTCACACTTGGAGGGGGCATCTTGGGGTAAAATCCAGGACTTTTCTGCAGCCGTGGAAAAAAAGAAAGAGGAAAGCACAGCAGGGGGATGGGGACTGCCTGGGGTGGGTGATCCCGCGCGCTGCTGGCGCTGGTCGTGCTGCCCTTCCGGCACTGCCTGCATCCCAGCAGCCCGGGGCTGTGCAGGGCCTGTGCCCTGGCCCTGTGTGACCAGCCCCAGTCGTGGTGGCCCAGCCTGGTCCCTGGGGCTCTGCAGACACACTGGGGTCGAGAGGCAAGGACAACCGGGGTGGCCCGTGCGGCCCTCCCTACGCTTCATCTTGTGCTGTCCTTTGGCCCCCCAGCTCTGTGCTTGTGGGGAGCCGGGGGAGCCGGGCACGGTCCCGCAGACGCCGCAGCGGAGCGGCCGGGAATGCCCTGCCCCGGTGCCCGGGCCCTGGGCTGGGGCAGCCCCGGCCCTGGCGCGGGGGGCGGA
>VWPW01000688.1:839-33823 GCA_013389825.1 Crypturellus undulatus
CTCCAGATGTGGCCTCACCAGGGCTGAGTAGAGGGGCAGGATCACCTCCCTCGACCTGCTGGAGACGCTCCTCTTAATGCACCCCAGGATGCCATTGGCCTTCTTGGCCACGAGGGCACACTGCTGCCTCATGGTCAACCTGTCGTCCACCATGACGCCCAGGTCTCTCTCAGCAGAGCTGCTCTCCAGCAGGTCGGTCCCCAGCCTGTACTGGTGTCTGGGGTTGTTGGGTTTCATGAGGTTTCTCTCTGCCCAGTTGTCCAGTCTGTCCAGGTCCCTCTGGATGGCAGCACAGCCCTCTGGGGTGTCAGCCACTCCTCCCAGCTTCATATCATCTGCAAACTTGCTGAGGGAGCACTCTGTGCCTTCATCCAGTCATTGATGAACAAATTGAACAGGACTTGCAGAAAGTCCTGCCCGGATGAGCTGTGCTGAAGCCAAGACATCCCGATCTGCAGGTGTCTCTCCCCAACCTGACACTGGTTTTTGAGGCGTGACAGCCCCAAACCACTGCCCTTTTCTTATATCCATTTTTCAGAACCTCTGCTCCCATCTGTGTGTTTTAATGCGGCTTCTCCCTGGGGCTCAGATTGCGCCCGGGGCCGGGCGCGGAGGTGAAGGGCTGCACCGGCCCCAATCCCCTGAGCCGCCCCGGCCGCTGCTCACGTATTTTTAACCTTTCTGCTGGGCTAAGCTGCCGGAGCTGAGGTGTCACCGGGGAGCGCGGATCAGCGTGCCGAGCCGGGGATTGCAGGATCAGTTGCTCTAATCCCCCGATCCTCAAATGCCTCGTCCTGCCGAGGGCGTTTCTGGCCTGGGAGTACGCCGTGGGTTGCTGGTTTGAACACTGGTGACTTGGGGGTCTGGGTTGTTTGGGCTCCGGAGGGTCCAACTCTGTCATTCCCTTCCTGCTGAATATACTGGGAAATATTCCCAATATATTCAGTCAAAATTCCCAGTATATTCAGTGAAATTTCCCAGTATATTCAGTCAAATTTCCTTTTTGACTAAGTTGCTTGACTAAGTCCGGACAAAATCCAGAAACAGCATTGTTGCAAAAGCCCAAGTGCTCAGCTCTTTATTACACAGCTGTAGAAGTGACCACTGCTAGGGCATTGAAATGCCGTTACAGTGTGGCAGGTGCTCGCATGCAGAATAAATATTTGTTAGGGTTAAAGCGGCCACGGGGAGTGTCAAGAAACTCTCTTTAAAGCCACTTGAATCTCTACCTGATCCTGCTCCATACCTTAGCAGTGACCTTGCTGAGCTTAACCCTTAACTTTCTTGGGCTCTTGCCCGTGGTTTGGGTGCAGTCCTCCACATTTGGATGGGGGAAAATCGGGCAGAAGGAAAATCGCTGGTTGGGTATAGGAAGTCCACGGCGCTTCTTCCAGCGGTGGAGGGCACTGAGTTTCTTCCTGTTCTTTTGGAGAGCACACAGCTCTCCCTGTTTCCTGGGCTCCTTGGTCACACTGTGATGTCTTGTGGTCCCCTCCCATCCCTGCCGTGATGCGACTCATATTTCAGTGTGATTCTGGGGCTGAACCGGTGTCTCGGGCGGCCCAGGCACAGGCACAGTTGATTCCGAAGGAGTCAACAAGCCCGTTGCAAACGAAGACACCTCTTGCCACAAGGAAGAGGCGCCAGGTGCAGTTTGGCCAGCGCAACCTCCACGAGGTCCGTGGAGGGAGAAGGGAAATGCAACTCTTGATTCATTCAGTGCTGGAGGTCTGCCGGTCTGTTTTATGTGTTTTACAAGGTGTTCATGTCACCTTCTTCTCTCTTCTGCAGGACAGAATCATCAATTTAGTTGTTGGCGGCCTAACGTCCTTGCTGCTTGTAGTAAGTATCCGAAGTCGTGTCCTGCGTTTCTCGTCTCTCTCTTAGATGAAGAGAGCAAATCCAGGGATCCTCCTGTTATGGCTCTGATAGTCACTGGCCTATTTGTCCTTGGAAACTCTTTGACAACAGGGAAAAATATCTTTCTTCAAGCCATTTTATCTTCTGTTTTTTAAGATGGAGCTGTTTTCTTTACAATGAAATGCCCCAAGTCCCTGGGCAGGTTGTGATTTTCAGCAGGTGAGTGACATGAGTCTGTTCACTCATTGCTGGTGTGCTTCTATCAAGCTCATCCTTGAATTTTTGAGTGAAACTTTCAATTAAATGCTTACGGCTGTGCACAACACAACTGAGTTTTGCCAGTGTGATGTTGTAGGGCTGGTCATGTTGAAAGACCATCAGCAAGTGGGGACTTGAGCTTATGTCCATGCTGTACCCAGGTACCGGGAGCTTTCCCAGACAAGGTGCTTACAATGCTGGAGAGTTGGTCAACTTCCCTTTCATTAAAGTATAGATTTATATATGAACATTTTCTAGAATCACTTGCCACTTGGTCTCCAACTATCCTTTGTCCTAAGTTTAAAGATGAGCACTACCAGCATAAATGGAGATTTTCAGTTTTGCAGTGCTTAGTGGTAGCAGCTTTTGGGAGCAGCAATGGGATGCATTAGGGAGAACAAAGACTGAGGGAATCCAGCCATCACTGGCTGAAGTGAAGCCTTGGATGTAGCCGCTGAGAACGGCTGGTGACACACACACGTCACAGGGTTAGCAGGGCATACAGCATATCGGCTGTGGGGACCATATGAAACTGCCCAGTAGAAGGATTTCAGAAGCCAAGTACGACTGCACACCTTTCCTCTCCCTATCGTCTGCTTTGAATCTGGGTTGTCTTCTGAGTAGCTTTTCATTCTAGATCCTCAGTGGTAGGATTTTTTGATATGAAAATTTAAAGTAAAAAATATATTCTTTTGACATGTTATTTTTTTTTTCTGGGTATTTGGAGAACAGTTGCTAGACAAAAGACTCTTTAAGCTGCTAACAGAGCTTTAGTCATTTCCCCCCCCCCCCCCCCCCGAGTTGCAGGTTTGACAAAACCCTTTTTACCCCTTCATTGTTAGTGTTAAATGTCACTCTCTGACTGGGGTGGTAGGTGCCTCTGGCCCCTGCGCAGGTCACAGGCCCTGGCCAGGGCTGCTGCGGTTGCACGTTGGGCCCAGGAGAGCAGGCGGGCAGGAGGCGGGTAGCTGATGCAACGAGGGCAGGAGAGATCAAAGTCTTCATTTTCTTCCACGCAGGTCACTCTAATCAGTGCTTGTGTCTTCCCGCAACTACATCCAAAACCTGTGAATATATTTTTTGCTGTCTGCATCTTCTTGTGTTGCATTTCTGCTGGCATTCTTGTAAGTACCTTCACTGTGCAAGTTTTCGAGGGTGTGACTGTGGCTAGAGTAGTAATATAACCTGCTGATGTGGTTTCCCTCCCCCTGGCTTTTTTTTTTGTTGTTTACGCTGTCCTAAATTAGTTTTCTCATTTCTAACAGTCCTCCTTATGGCTTCACGGCAGTAAATTTGTGTGAAACACCCTGTTGGTGAAAGTTTGTCCTTGATTTTGCTCTTCCCTTTCTTGGAGGAGGACTCATGAGCTGCCCTTTGAAAGAAGTCACCTGAAAATGTCTCTGTCTCCTGTTGTATAGTGGGACCAAAGTGCTGAGCAGAGCAGTTCATGTAACAAGTTTCTTGCAGTTGCAAGAAATCACTGTGATTAACACAGCTTAACACAAAGCTTGGAGAAAGGAAAGTGGACAGCAGAGCAATGAGATGTAGTGCAAAACCCTGCCTTTCTCCTCACCTCTATGGACTCAGCCAAGCTGACACAGTTACCTCTGTCTGTCCCTCCCTGGCACCAGGCAAACCTGCCTTGTTTTGGTATATGCCACAAGTCTGCTAAGAAAACCTAATGGAATTCCTTGATTTTTAAGGCACTTGGCTGGTAGCTATATATAATCTTCTCTTAGTCAGATTAAGCAGGGCTGTTTTATGGAGGAAAAAAAGAAAACACTGCAGCATAGCACTTGCTGGCCTGGTTACTGTTTACTGTTTTTCCAGACGAAATCCCTGTTCCTGTTAAATAAAACAAACTCATTCTCTCCTCTAGATCTACTGGTATCGACAAGGAGACCTGGAACCTAAATTCAGGAACTTAATTTACTACATATTATTTTCTATTGTCATGTTATGTATATGTGCCAACCTGTACTTCCATGAAGTGGGTAAATGACTGACACTGGGAAGACCCAGCAGTGATGCTCCTGTATCCGACTGCTCTCAGCTCTACCTGAGAAACCTAACAGAGGACACTCAGCCTGAGAGGAAAGAAGTGGGTTGTGCAAGGATAAACCAGTACATGATTTTCATGTAAATGTATATGTAATGTCCCTCTTGTTGGGGAGAATTATTGCCATAAGACATGACATTCTGCTTTTTTTTGAAGAGCTACTGTTGCACTTAATGAACATTCCAGTTGTACCAATGTTTGAATGGCACAAGCTTTTTTCATTCTGGAAAAAAAAAAAGCATTTTTTATTACTGTACAAATAAACTGCAGCCTTGCAAGGATCTGTAGCAGTATAAATAAATGGCATCTTACAGTTACATAAGACAAATACTCTTTATTTTGTTTAAACTGCATATACAATTATTTCTGTTCCCTAGGCAACCATTTGAAACTACAACTTGTTTTTCACATTAACAAAACCACAGACTGAAAAAGACCAACTCTGATTATGAAGAGCTAATTACAGAAATAAATAAAATAATTTATACATGAGTCTTTAGTTTCTATAGTATTTTTTCTCCCAAACCCTAGCTAACAGGCTGCTCAGCCTAGTGTCTGTTTCAACCCTTGAAAGTAGGGATTAATTTCATTTGCCTGAGGGCCCTATGCCCAAGTACTCCCAGAGCTATTTCTCCAAGTCTAGGCAACCTCCAGACCACCCCATTTAGTAACTTGCTGCAAACTGACCTCTAGAGAGGTGGCTGGTAGTGTAATGTAAACAGCGAGCACAGACCTTCCAAAGTTACAAGTGTTGGGGGGTTCTGTGGGGTCCCAGTAGCTTCCCTTTCTCATAGGCCTTCCCTTTTTATTCAGCTTGCTGTAGTGATGAAAGGAAAAAAAAGTTAAGACTTTTCACAACTATTTGTGAAACTATTTGTTTCTCAACTGTATCCATTGCCAGCAATGGACTCTTCAGGAACAAGCAGAGCAGGAAAACCCCATAAGCATCTGTGACTTGAGTCCTATGGTGTGCTGACCAACCAGCTGAGATGGGAATACAGACGGGTTCTTAGGTGGCTGCCCATGCTCCCTGAAGTCTTTGATGGAATACATTTCTTCCTGAAATGGAACAGTCTCTTACTCCATCTGTAACAAGTGTCAGTAAGTGCAGAACTCCTCACCCCTTCTTCATGAAACATGTGCAAACTAAGTCTTGCTGCGGCACTAAGAGGCTACAGTCCACAATCCTTGGCTTCTGTCCAGCTACAGATACGCAGTTCAGCACACCAGTAACAAGTCTGATCAAGACTGACCCTGTGCATCCCAGCAGTGGGCACTGCAATGGAGATTCTTTAACACAAAAACACCTTGGCTGAAAAGCAGTAACCCAGGCCTCGGTTGGCTGCTCTGTAACCCTTTCCAAGTGAGGTAAACAGCCTGAGCAGGAAAAGTGCCCTGTAGTCCTTTCGAAGGGGAAATCTTTGTATAAAGACATGGACTGACTGCTTTCTTTGGAAATGTGGCACAGGGTTGTTACTAATTTCACAATGTGAATATGGTCAGTAGAAAAATGGACATAATTACTGCTTCTCAGTGACAGCTCACTAAATCTTCAACATCCTTCGAATCTTCTGAATCAGGACTGCCCAATGAGGAGCCAATGATGTGTGACCCATCTCCATGATGCTGCAAGATGGGATCTGCCAAGAGATACAGTGCATTAGGACTCATTATTTACTGTGCTGTTCAAATAATATATAAATTACACACTTTTGACATGACAGAAAATCCAAACTGAGTTTTGAACCAATTCTGAGCAACATTACATAAGCTAGTCCTCAGTTATCAGTTTCAAGTTAAGGCGTCAGTAATAAAGATGCAACCAGTGTGATTTAAGTTTGGATTCAGCAGATCTTAAGGACTAGGGCCCAAAGGAGACTCTTCCTCCATAAAGGAGTCTTTATTTAGGGCAGCACTGGAGGAATACATCTCTGCTCCTACCAGGACAGGGTGGCTCTTGGCTTTTGAGAAGTGTTGCACAAGCTAAAAAACCCTTTCAGATGAGTGCTATGCAAACATCCCCTGAAATAACCCAGCCCTTCACCATTTAAGATAACAAGAAGTGACTGCACTTCTGATGCTGTTGGTCTTCTCTTGTATCAGAAACAAATTTAATTCAAGTACCAGCCATGAAAAAATGTGCATTAAACAGAGTTACTCATTAGCCTATGTGTACTAATTCAAGGGTCAAGGACGAAGCAAGCTGCTCAGTTAAGAAGCTGCTGCTGTTCTAGTGCTTTTCCCATGTAGTTAAGTTGGATTCTGAATGCTTTTTTTCCTGAAGTAACTGAGTTGCTTACGAAGTTTCACAGTGATTGCATGGAAATCAATCTAAGAGAAAGCAAGGATCTGTAAAGCGGTGTCCACAGGAACACTGAATTATCGAATCCTGCCTCCAGCTTCAACTATATAAGTGGACCATCCCACCTGTTAGAGTTGTCAGGGGCAAGACTGATTCGTTGTCTATATCATCCGATGCCTGGATAAAACCATGGGAAGAAGGAACGATAAGGACAGTCTCATCGTCTATTGTAGGCTGATCAACTTGTTCTTCTATTGTTGGAGAACCCAGGTCCTGCAGAAACAGAAAAACAGAAGGACAGGACATGAAAAGTGTATTCTTGATAGCACAAACAGGAAAAACATTTTTTTTTTTGGCTAGCCATACTCCATAATAAGCATCAGAATTCCTGGAATTGTATCTCATTAAATGGACATGCCAACATCTGAGGTAGTTACCTCAGCACTCCTATGGCACGTTCATCGTAGTGTAGGCAGCTAGACATGGAAGAGAGGAGCTCTACCCTGTGAGCAGTATGAGGGCACATGAGGAGGAAAGGAGAGGCTGCGAGGTGGTGATAAAACATTAATTTTTTAAGTAAAATACTATCTCAATGAAGAGGAATAATTAATCTTTTCCCTTACTTACTATTTGGATGTTCTGAGACACCGAAGCACTACCTCAGTAATACTTAACAGCCCCACTATTGTTATAGCTTTACCCAAACTTAACAGGCAGAGATAGTTGAATTCCAGTTTTTGTGGGCAAAACACTTACGGTTTGTTCATGCCTCAGGAATCACTGGTGCACAGCGCTAGCAACTGCAGCTGGCAGGGTGAGGGCAGCTGGATTTATCTCAGTTTTCAGAGGGAGAGGAAAATGCTTGCGAGAGGCAACAGCCCTCTGTGTTCTGCATAATCTTGAGTTCCAAACAAGTTTTAGGAACAGTTGTTTACTTAGATAGTTTCACAATGTAGTTTTTGTAAAGATAACTGTGTGGTAACATCACTTTTCTCTGCTGAGCTTCACTACGTGCGCTGCACCTCAAAAGATTTAAGCTTAGTCCAAAAATGCACACGTTCATGCAAGGCTCAGTACGTCCTACAGAAAAAGCAGCTTTCTGCAGAGCTCAGCTGGACCTGCCCATGATAACCCGGCTGCCACAAGGCTTGCAACCGGGGAAAGGAGGCATGAAAAACTCAAAGAGCCACTGTGGCAAATGGGCACCTTTCCCAGCCTGAAATAATATAACCCTGTGGCACAACTGCCTGCTTCCCACTGCTTACACCCACAGTGACAATACAGCAGTGGCAAGGGCATGAAGATAACACTGCCTTAGAGAAGGCAAAATTTACTGTTTTTCCAGAGTAGTTATTTTACTTTGAATCACTCAGTTCTCTTTCCTGAAACTGAAATGTGTCAAATTTGAATCCAACTAGAACAAAGCAAATGAGAATTACAAATGCAGTTTGCTTGTTTTTTTTTTGTACAGAAATACAGTCCAGTACCTTTTTAAATACTGTTAACTATAAGTAATTTCTGTGAAGTTCAATTAGGAACTATGTCTATAGCCAAAAGGTACAGATTCCTGCTTGAGAAGCTAAAATTTTGAACTCATGTTGCCTCAGACATCATTAATTCTATCACAGGTTTTTAAACTACAAGACAAGAACTGAAGGAGAATCCCCAGCTTGGGATGCATTCCGGATTCGAATACTTCTGTAGCAGCAGACTGCTGAGGCTTACAAAGATCCCCCTCTTAATAAGAGCATAGTGAATACGCAGTGTCTGTCTATTTACTTTTGCAAAGACAAAGCCTGACAACATTCATGCATATTAATACTGTTTTTCTCTCCAGAGCAATAAAACAGAATTACAGCAACTGTAAAGTGTATTGTATAGAGGAGAGGAAGGGGTATCTGAATCTACCTCATTTCTTTTTACTGTCTAACTTAACCAAGCTTTTAAGAGAAGATATTTTCTACCCACCAAAGAGCATTGCATTTTTAACACCCCTTTTCATTGTCTTATTCGTTTTTTTAGTTCCAGGAACTAAGACAGAGGAACATATAACAAACAATCCCAAATACCTAAATTACTTTGGATAACCTCATGTTCGCAACTCTGGTGCTGCAGCAGATCAAAACTGAGGCCAGCGCCTTGGCTTACATGCTTTTCATTCCAGTTTTAACAAATATGGAACTAATCTACTTTGCTTAACAAGAGCCTTTAAATATGGAAGCTGTGATCTAAAGATATGTTATTAGATTCACAGAGCATGAGTGAAACACAGTACCTAACCCTCCCTGCTCTGTGAACTACACGTAGGATGATTTTACACCAGGTTTAAAGCAACAGTATCAAATCAGAGTTGGATAAAGTCCTCTGTTAGGTGCCACCACTATTCCAACAGCCACCTGATCACACAGATATTTAATTTCCATAGTCAGCAGGCAATGGAATCCGAGTAGTGAAGCAGCTCCATAGCTAGAGAGTTACTTGACGAGCCAGATGAAACCCAATCTAAATCTTACAGAACAAGGAGTAATGGGTACAAATTAAAATACAAGCAGTCCCACCTCCATGTGAGGAAGAACTTCTTTGCTGTGAGGGTGCCAGAGCCCTGGCACAGGCTGCCCAGAGAGGCTGTGGAGTTTCCTTCCCTGGAGATCTTCCAAGCCCGCCTGGATGCCACCCTGTGCCACATCCGCCAGGTATCCCTGTTGGAGCAGGGGGTTCGACTAGGTGATCTGTGGAGGTCCCTTCCAACCTCAACCATCCTGTGATTCTGTGAAATCAAAGCACATCCTTTTCATAGCCTTACAACGTTAAGAAAACTCAAGGATAGTGGATGTGAACGAACTATCTATCTCATAGCTATCAGAACACTGACATACTCATATCAACAACTTGACACAAACATTTAGCAAGACAGTGAAGTCAGTCTCTCTCCATGCAGAGAAGGGGAAGACTTCAGGTGTCACTCACTTCCTTACCTCAGTGACATAAGTGCTGGTTAAATCAGTGTGAGAATCCTCCTCTTGTTTTAGACTGCCCTCTGAAATCTCCTCTTCAGTTCTCACCATGACCCCATCCATCAGTTCATTACTATTCCTGCCGCTAAATTTGGAGGCATCATCTTCATTGTAGGCTGACTGCTCTTCGTCACTCAGCTTGGAGGAGTGGATATCATCTGGGAAACTGTTTGCTTCCAAGGCGTCGGGAGGATCTGTCAGGTCAGCTGGCTGCATGTCTGAATCCACAGTGAGTTCTGCCTGCGCAACAGACGAGGGGATGTCTTCAGCAGCAACGGTGCGGATTATGACACTTGGCGTGTGGCACTGCACTGTCACATTGTCACTTGTATTTAACAAGTGTTCTGGCTGTAAGCAGTATTTGGAAAAAAAAAAAAAAAAAAAAAAAAAAATGGAGACTTTCCTCCAAGTGTCTTACATCTTTCCAGAAAGTCATTATTAAGTGTAATTTGAAAGTTCATCAGCCCAGATCATCTTTTGGCCTTTCACAGAATTAAATAATGAATTTTCAGACTGGCTTTAATTGTTCTATAATTCATAAATACATAATGTGAAACAGTCTACCTGTGCTAATGAACTGTCTTAGATTCAAAAGGCCAGAGCCCTGAATTTTCAACACATTTGTTATGTGTCTTCAGTTTGCTTTCTTCTCCCTCCCTCTAAAGGGTGGGACTATCACTACTATACAATTTTTTGGGAAGACCAACACATATCTGCAAAAAATAACTGAAAACAGGAGAGGAAAAAAAAAAACTTGTTTTGCTGAGGTTGGCCAGTAGGTGGAGACATCACATTTAGACATCATGTTTTAGATCCAATCTAAGTTTCTAATGAACATTAAGCTACTTTTTAAAAACATAAAAAACCCCTCACTCTTCCATGAGAATTTTAAATGGTCACAGTATCCTTGTTATGATTTAATAACCATTTTACAATCCTAATACGTACAAGGGAAGCAGAAGTCTGCATTACCACGTTATTTTCACCACACCCCCAAACTTCTGCTGTGTAAAATACTTACGGATAAGGCATGAACTATGATCTGTTCTGGGGAGGCTGGAGCAGCAGCAGCAGCTAGGGTCATGGTAGGACTAGTTGTCAGTGTTAAAGGAAGGCCTTGGCTTGAGCTTGTCTGCAGTAAGTAGGTACCTGGTGTTCCTGTGGGCTGGAGGTGGAAGGACTGCAAAGAAAGCACAAGTTTAATACCCAAACCCAGCATCTTCCCAGGTCAGTTAATACCTGGAATGTGCTTATTTGCTTATTTACTGGAAGACCTACAACAACTCTGTATGTACAGAATATTTAATTCACATCTTACTCCATAACCCTACTGAATTATGTGGTTAGAAATAGACTTTGCTCTGAACTTTTTAAGTTTTAGATCAGTTAGTTATCCCCTCTTTTAAAAATCTTTGTACGAATAAAAACTGAGGGATGGGAATACACAGTCCCATATTCCAAGAAGCAGCTGTGTTAATTGTACCCAGTAACAAATGCCCGTTCTCTGTTACTTACTGGAAGAATCTCAAAGGTCTGTAGCGTTCCACTATTTAGTGTTATTGTCTCGGAGTCAACAGTAGCAGCAGGGGAATCGGTTGAGGCTGCAAGAGAAAAATCAGAAAATGAATGGACACAAAGCAAAACATTTCAGCCCTGCAGAGGGCATAAAATACTATAATTGCTACACAGCAGGGTATGGTTCCTTCCAATAGTAAGAAAACCAGCAGCAATCCCAAGGACAAGGTTCCCTAATTTGTACTTAAGACACAGAAGCATTTAAGGAAGGCATTCTTCAATCCAGAGGACAAAGCAAAGAAAGTATAGTTTAACTGCTCAGGAAACTGAAGTTAAAAAAGTAATCAGAACTCAGGTGATCTAGTTATTTAACATTTCAATTAGATTTGAAGAAGGTTCTAGTCAAACTATATCCCTTGATCAACGTATTAGTTGTTTTACGCAAGTAAATAGAGCTATGCTTACTGTTGACCTTTATTTTTGTTTTGTAATTTTTTGTACCATCCAAAGTGTGTTCACTGCTGATGAAACATCAGGTGCAGTCCAGGATATTTGTTCACACTGTATGTTGCAGCTGTAGTGTATAAAGCTATAAATACTCTTAACTCCTTCAGAGGCATAATTATGATTTCTACTTGGTCTTGGGAGAGGGAAAAGAAAAATCATAATGTTCCAGGAAGCTGAAAGTAAACTAATATTATACCTGGGATTATTTAGTAATTCCATAAATACTGAAAGGGCAAGAGACCTAAATGACTACACCAGTGCTTTAAGCACTGGAATCTTGGTGAGTATTTTGTTTCAAATATTTTGTCATTCAACTATTTGCATATTTTGTTTAAAGGCTACTAATTTTGGTATCCAAGACTATATAAACTCTGATTTAGAAGTTTTTTGCTATAGTGGCAGGCTCAAAACTTCCCTCTGCAGACTCCCTAGCATCCAGCAGCAGATAACTGTGAAGTTTTGGCTTTTCTGCCTAACCATTCAGGTTCATAAAGCAGGAATTATGTGTTTGGAATCTGCAGCCTCCTATAAAGTGCAGCTGAAATGAGCTAAGAAGTTAGCTCTCAGACAGAAAAAGCATTCAATTTGACCACGAAGACAGAAATTCTTCATGAAAGGAAAGAATCCAGTAACTACAAACTTGTTAGGCAGACATAGTGGCAGAATAACCACTGCAGGATTCAATTCCTGCAAGGCTAAAAGTCACAGAATACCAGTATATCCTCTATACTCATCAAAACCCAGTAGCTTTGACAAGGCAGAGTTGAAAGTATGAGCCAAGTAACGTGTTACTAAAGTTAAAAGGTTTGTGACTTGGTGTCCTTCATTAACTTCCTTAATCTCAGCTTGTTTCAGTATGGTATGACCAAAGCAGACCTAATAAAACATTTTATTTCATGTTTACCACTCCATCATCACCATAGCATAGGAAAGCTTCAGGCTCTACTGAAGGACAATGATTCCACGTGTTACAGCTACTTACAGACATGTGTAATCTGGACTGGTATTTGCAAAGCTGCCACCGGGCTCGGGGTGTTGCCTGCATTCTCCTCCAGACGAGCAACTCGAATCTGTACGTGCTGAACCCCCGAGCTGGAATTAGTGCTTGGTAACCCACTTCCAGACTTGTTCTCCGAAAGCTGGTGCCCTGGATTGTTTTTCTGGTTCTCATGAAGCTGCTTAAGACCCTTTATTAGCACTGAGAGAGAGAATATTCATTCTAAAGCATGCTGAAGAAGGGTATCTGAAATGCTACTTGTGAGATTTATTCAAAATGAAAATAAAAAAATCTTTCTGAATTTGGAACTTGAGTAATTTATAGGTATTTCAAATAGAAATTTACTACACAAATAAAACACATTTATATGTATATAAATAGTGAACTTTCTGGGTGAACTTGATTCTCCTGAAACCTATGTAGTTTAGAATGGTTAGGAAAAATGGAAAGTTGATACAATTTTCGACCTCTTTAAAGCATGTATGTTATATCCCCAAGTTACAGTCAAGCCCCATTATTGCTAGTTTTGTAGTGCTGAAATCAGAAGTAAAACTTCCACACTTGCAAAAGATGGAAGCTGATTTATTGAAGAGGTTGAGAGAAGTGTGACTAGAAAAGAGGAGCAAGAGACAGAATTAATCTCTCAGTGCTACGCTACAATTCTTTATCTGCACCTGCAGATAACGTGGCTGATGGCTTCAATAAAAATCACTCGCTTCTTCACTATCACCACTGTGGCCCCATGAAGGAAGCAATTTGTGCGTATAAGGTTGTAAAAGCCCAGGTGTCTGCTTTTATAGTATTCAATTCAGGGAATCACTAAATACCTCCCACTCTTGACAGCAAAATCACTTTAACTGGGAAATGGGAGTATATCTTGTTAATTGAGTGGTGTTTTTATATTGTCAATTAATTGATAGAAGCATTGCACTGAGCACAACAGAAATCTCTTTCAATTGCAGCCTCCAAGTCCGAGTAGTATCATCCCCCTGATGACCACAGCAGAAGTGACCATCAAATTATGCCTTTCGTTATGACATATGACTACTTTCCTCTGAGCTGAGCTTTTTTTTTTTTTTTCCTGCTCTCCCCAAGACAGAGGAAGAGAACTGAGGAAAGGTCATGAAGACAGAAATACCCTTTGGCTCAGGGCAAAGTCTTTCTGGGCCAAAAATGATAACTACTCAAGAAATTTAAAGATTTGTGCACTCCATTTCTTCCCCTAATCTTCACTACGCAGCCAGGCACAGACGCACATTTTGTCTACAGATAAAAATCAGCACCTCAAACAATTACATTTTAACATTTTAAAGGTAACAGATCTAACCTGAGGTGATACTGGTAGTCTGCAGATACATATCCTCTTCCAGCTGAAGAGGTCACTGCCCTCCATACCACAGACCACCATCATCCGAGATCTGCCAGCTGAGCTGCTTATATACCTGCTTTCACCTTAGCCAAAATAAGGGGAGTTGACAAAATCTTTTTCAGATGTATTGTTGCTTGTTTTGACTGAAACACTTAAGGGCTGCTCGTAGCAGCAACTCAGCCAGCAGATCCAAGGGGTCAGTAACTTCCAGCAAAGGAGCAATGCCCTCTTTCACCAGCAATGCTGTAGGCAGACAACAAAATGCAGCCTTATTCCTTTGACACTTGCAAAGGGAGCTTTCAGAAGAGAGCCGAGCAGCTAGTACGTTACCAGGGAATGAAACATCCTTGTGGTTTGCAATCTGTCTTTTAATGGTCCACCATTTACTCCGAAGCCACTGTGGTGAGCGGACACTGCTCCATCCTTCAGCTAGTAAATCCCAATTGATGTCATTTTCATCAGAAACTTCCAGTTCCGCTATCCTGACAGAACAGAAAAGATTCACCTGTTAGAAGCTACCCTTGAGACCAGGAAGGGTGTTGCACATTTCTGGTCTGGTCTCAGTAGCAGAGGCAAAGTGGCATGCTATTGAATAGTCCACCAGAGCTCATGAATCCACATAGGCTTCCAAGGCTCCACGCTGCCAGAGGTCAAGCAGAATCATAAACAACAGAAGATGGACTAGACCCGTTAGAACATCCAGTCCATCTCCTTGCCATGCAGGATTATTCTTCTTATTACACATACATTAGGGCTTTGACCAGATTATTGTTAAGCATTCCAAATGATGGTACTTGCAACATTTTTTTTTTCTTTGGAAAACCATTCCCCAAACCTCTCCAAGACAGGAATTACTTTGTGAGATTCACTTTTAACTTTCACTTAATTAATTTCATGTTATGATACTTAAGTTGCTTCTGTTTTCTTCTAAATAACACTCATCCGTCCTTAACATGGATTTTTGCCTCCTCTCAGATGCTTCTTAGCCAAAGTAGATGAAATTAACTATAATATTAAACCATTCCATCAATCCCACCAGACTCTCCAGGTCAGGGACAGTCTTCACACAATTCTGACTGATGTGATGCACACACTCAGTTCTACAAGAATCTGTTTTAATTAATTTTTTAATTGATAGAATACCTCTGAACTGCCTCCAGCTTATCTATACCTGGAGCAAAGAGGTGTGTAGTTAGAAGGGAAAAGATTTTTGTGAAAGTTAAAAAGAAAAAAAAGAAAAAGGTGTTCTTTCAAAAAATAAGCAATAGCACTGAATACTTCTGCTAGATTAAAAATACAAACAAAAAAAAGAAAGAAAAAAGTTACCAAAAACAATCCTGATTGATGAGTTAAGGATAATTGGACAGATCAAACCAGATTCTATTTGCATAGAAAAATGAAGAATTATGATCTATAACCAGCACATATGTACAATCAAATATCTCATTTTGAGTTCAAGTCACATAGCTTCAGTGAATCAGTGAACAGTGCTCTGTAAGTAATATTTAGATTCCCTACTGATCTTGGCTTTTTACTCCCACCCCAAACTACCAAACCCTAAAAATCCACTGGCTAAAAAGCCTGAGTTAAAGGCATTGAAAATGGAAGGAGGACTGGAGAGATCAAAAGATTTTTAAAGAGTTACTGAGCTTTTCACTACCAGGTTGCTAGATCAAAAGTAGTCATTAAAGGTGCTGAAATCCAATCTGTGTTTGGTGGCCTACATGAAATTAATTTGCAGTCTCAGTTTAGTTCTTTGTAGACGGACGTCCACATCACAGAAACCACCACCACACTTGACCCTTGTTGGTCATCTCAGCAGAGAAGCCAAGGACTGAATGGGCAGGGAGACTGAACTACCCTCCAGTTTAGGGTTAAAGCGCATTGGTGGGGCAACGTGTGGGGAGCTTGCACGGTCGCTGCCTGTGCTGTACCTGTTCTGTGGAATAAAGAAGACTTCAGTCTCCAGGGCTTTCAATCTGACACCTTTCACGAGCACTAAAATTCACTAAAAAAACAAAGAACAAAAAATATGTTCAATAATAAATCTCTGGGAACTGTAAACACAGCAGTGATTTTCGGAGGGTTTTAGAGTTTTTAGTGTTTAAAAGACCAGCAAAAGGGACCCCAGTGGAATCCTGCTAGTGACACATATTATGATCCTTCTAAAAATAATTAAAACAACAAACCTCAATATCAGATTTATTTCATCTTCCTTGGTCCACTCAGTTCCCCCACTTTGCTTCCAGTTGAGATAGTTGAGCCACTTAGAGCGGCACTGCTTTTCAGAGCGCGTTCCAACCCGTTCCGCTACGGCAGCCCACGAAACACCTTGTGTGACAATGTCACCTGGTTCTGTGCTAGTTAGTTCATGCACTACTTCTGCAAGTCTTTTCTCTTCTTCTTCTGTCCACTTTCCTGAAAGAGAGAGAAGTTCTCCAAGTCAAACAACAGTAGAGGCCATCGGGAGATCTGATCAGTAAATACGTGAACAGACATTTATCTTCAATCCCTAAAATTTTATTCAAAATGAAAATGTCTTGTGCAGATGATATGATTGTTCTTACTAAGAATCTGCATTATATTCATCCTTGTTAACAGATGTATATTTCCATTGTTCTGCAGTCAAGTTCCTTTCTCTTTTCTTCTTCTTTCAGAAGAAAGCATCCCCACAGAGCTTGCCAAAATATTGACCAAAGCAAACTGGTCTAAGCTAGCTGAATTTTATTGTTTGAAGTAAACTAACCATGTATAAGTTTAGTTTATGGTAATTACAGGAGATCTGACCAATATTTTCTTCCATTTGAATACAGACATTTCAAAATAAATAATACTTTACTCAAAGTGAGATTGTCTCTTGGCATCTCCATATACAGTATTTGCATATTAACATTGAGAGCAAGAAGTACTTTTTAATCCACCTCAATAAAGTATGTTCTGTTAGCATTATCATAGGATGAACAATGGACTGCAATATTGATCTGGGTTTTCTGATCTTAAAGATCAGAAAGGAAAACTCCAAACCCCGTAACACTTAGGTTATTAAAATCTTCCTAGATTTCATATTACAACCTACCTAGTTCATCGTTACACAGCTCTAAAAACACCCTTGACAGACATTAAAAAGGGGACATTTTAACCAGAATAGCTATTTCTGACACCAGCATTTACCTCACCTGTGTTGCAGGTGTCCTTCATCAGTCTACATCGATCTTTCACAGATGAGGCACTTCTCCCCAGTGCAGCTCCTATTGTGGCCCAATCGTTACCGTGCTTTATTCTCAGTCTAAATGAAAACAGGCTCATTAGCATTATGGCTTTTATGAGATTACCAAAATACCAATTGCTCTCTAACAGAAACAGGACATGTGCTGTTTACTAGCTAGAAAACAGAATGGAGATACTGTGATATCACTGTGATACTACAGTACACGTAACATTTTCTGCCATCACTGCTGATTTTTTCATTTGTTTCAAAAAGTCCTTTGGGCTCACTAAGCCTCAAGATGCTCATTTCTAAAATGTTTATGAAAATACCTGTCTTGCAGGAGTGTTGTAAGCCTTAACTACTGTGTAGTATACAATATAACCATTCTATAAAAGTTCCTCAAGGATCTTCAGGTGGTATACAGCTTGAGAAACCTAAATAATACCTCATGAAAACCTATGGGTCATGGGTCAATATGTTATGACACACCTGGGACAAAAAATATTTTAAATCACGCAAACTTCGGCTAAACTGATATCCAACTAAACTGATTAATCAAAACAATATATATTTTTTTTCTCCAGTCTAACACAACTTTTTCAAATTGGTGAAACTGGAAAAGTGGCAAGAGGACATAAAACTTGTAGCTACTGCCTTATTTGGCAGATTCAGAGGTGAAATCAAAGACTCTTATTGGTAGCTTATACATTTCTCCAGGACTTCATAGGGGAAAACCTGCCCTGGACCTGCAAATTTCTTTAGAAATAACATTCACTCATTTTTTTAAAAGAAATTAGAATTCTGTTTTTCACAACTAGCCAACTGCATACAGGCTTGTAAAAACTTGAATTATTACTGGTTTCAATAGAAAGCTTGTTTAAAAGCTCTGCTGTATGTCACTTAAGTCCTGAATTCATGCTATCATACACAAAACAAATCAGAAAGAAATTTTATTTCCCTTCAGATTAATTTAAAGCAACCACTCCTTTCTCATAGAGTCAGAGCAGTCAAATATATCTGTGACTTTTCAGTTCATGTAACAAAACCTGTAAGAACTATTCACCTGTTAACAGAACTTTAGTAGCACAACTTAACTAATACAAAGACTTACTCTTTGAGCTTTTCAATTTCCTCGGGTGTATACCTAAGCAGTAGGTAAATAAAAAACATATTATTTTATATAAAAAGCATACAGCATAAATATTTTTGTTAGCCACACATTACCATAAAAGATTACTGACTGAATAATTGTAAAGAATTTGAAGAAGTTCTATTTTTCCTATTAACAAATTTCTAAAGTTACCTGCTAAGACTCTTCCTATTTACCAGTAAGATTCCCCATCCTCAGTGAACTTTCTCCTAAGAACATGACTGGAATTTTGTAGATCTGTCTCTTAAATAAACAGTTTGTTTCCCCTTATGTCTCAAATCTGTAATAACCATAAAGCTAAATTTGCATTTAAAAGAAAAGTTAGCACTGAGATGACATTTTTAACTTTCATGCATCTTGAAAAACTACACTCTACCATCATCAGCACCAAGCCCACTGCTTCACTCATAGGTAAATTAAGGGCACAGTGATTAAGAGTAATTAGCTGAAGGTCAGTTCTACAAAGTAGATATCAGCAGATAACCAGGATCTGTCTCAAGATCTTCCAATCACATCAGAAATCCCTTGGGAACTGTCCTGTTTTTTTAAATTTTTTTTTCTCCACTTTTTTTTAAAAAAAAGTTGTTTGAGAACTATTTTCAGGGCTGATCAAGCCTTGATCCTGCTTCTAATCATAACAATTAGCTGAAGACGATCAACCCTCATTTGCGCTGGCTCAAGTTCTACTTTCCTGAAACTGCAAATCTGCAATTGTCTTGCAAATCTGAGTAAATGACCACACAGCTAGAGAGAAAGCCATTTCTTGGCAGAATTCACTAGAAATCGATTGTGATTTTAAAGAGCTAGGTCTGTTTGGCTAGAATCCTTTTTTCTCACGTATAACATGTCGAACATTAAATACATGGCCCTACTCACACCAATAAAAACATGCAGCATTAGAGGTTGTCATACTTTCCAACATGGTTTCTGTCATCGTACATTCGCAGAACTCTTCTATATACAGCAAAAAGAGGCCGATTCAGACCCCACGCTATTGTCCTGTAGAAATCTTTTCTCTCATCTTTTGACATTTCAAATATAATTTCAGTGGCATCTTTTATTCCACGGGCCTAGAGAGAAACATCAGGGGAAAAAAAAATCTGAAATAGAATCTCCAAGAAATTAAGGACAAAAATATTTAGGAACTCAAGTCCACCACAGCATTATGGAACTTTCTATGTATTTCAAATACTACAATCCAAAATTTAAAGTAAATAAGTATATAAGGATTTAGTAATATTAAATATAGACACTTAAACATTATCTTCTTACACTGGAGTACACTAGAGTCCAAGTATATATGGAGGCTCTAACGTTCATCCACGTTTAAAAGAAATTTCAAAAGCATATTTTGTGGCCAAAAGTTGGGTGCCATTTAGAATATCAAGGCAAATATACTTGGATGATAGTAGACTGGGGTCATACAATGGAAAGTTGCGAAATGCTGCTAAGACAATTTATTACATAATTACTTAACTGTTCCTGAAAAGACTTTTTTCCCCAATTAAACTACTCTTCTGTTCTGGTGGAAGCATTTCAGCTTAAACTAAGAATCACTACATTCTATTTAGCCAAAGCAGTAAAACTCCCAAAAGAAAAGAAAGCAGATAAATGGGAAAACATAATAAATCTTGACAACTTCTGTATTTGTCAAGAATCAGCAGAAATGTTATCTAAATTAATAAAAATATAATCAGCACATGTTTTTGTGGCAGAAATTGTAATATACACATGGGCAAGTACATGTTTCTGTAACTAATACTTACAATTCTATATGTACACGACCACAACACAAGTAAATCTGACTTGTGAGCATTTACCAATATAAACAGGTTAAATGCATGCTTATTTCTTCACTGAACCCTGACACTGACAGATTAAGGCAAAGAAAGTAGACAGAGACTGCACTAAGATCCTCTTAGTGCAGTGATCAAATGCAGACATTAATACACTGCAGAGAAGTCTGGAAGTCACATTCATTTTTTTTGCTTGGAAAAGCAACACTGCCTACAGTGTAGTCTTTTTCCCCTGACTTCACCACAAACTTTATGAGTGATGTATATTCAGGAAGAGACTTTAAACCCCTTGAGCACACTTAGAATATGTTATGCTCAGCACACAAATTAAGAACAGTTTCACATCCAATAATGTCTTAAATGCTGTGTATGGATACAATTATCTTATGAACAGGTGTTGACTATTTGTGCCATGAACAGTTCAGAATCACTTATTTGCATGTTCTGGGAAGTACTAAAGAAAGTTTCTAGCAGAAGCTGCCTAACCACTCCAACTGGCAGATAACATACCCTAACACGTACCTTTAAATAGCGTTCAATGTTACTCATCAAAATGTCAATTTCTTCCTTCGACCACATCCCTTGCTTCCACTTATGCCCTTAAAATAGAAACGACAAAATAATTACTATAGTGAAGGTCAGCAAAATGGAAGAAATCAGAAAGCACAAACGTCTTATTATTGCAATTAAAAAAGAAAAAGCATTAGTAATTTTAGCTACTTAAATTAACTAGAATTAATTCAAAACAGATGCTGTTTCAGAACTGATGCACAAATCTCCGTAACTGCCAACATCAAATGTTCAAATAATGTGAGTCAGACCCCTCCTTAAAACCATGCTTTTTAAAAATAGAACACTAATTTTTGTACGTGCTGTCAAGTCATATTGTCAACCTTCCTCTTCAGCCACCAAGACTAGAAATTTTCTCTTCAAACTGACGGTTGAAATTTTCATGTACTCGAACCGAGATTCTGGAACTTGAAAGTATGTATGACTCAAAATAAATATTAACTTAGGAAACTGGTAACATGGTCGGGTTCTCTTATATGTTTTATCAAACACTTGAGTAGTGCAACCCACTGTGCATGCATTTCATGGAGATAAGTGTTCTACCTAGTACTCTGACAAACTGGGCCCTCTCTGTACTGGGAAAATTTCTCAGTGGTCATGCTCAAGAAACAGACTAATGAAGACTGTTTTACTTCACATACACATACACACACACACAAAAGTGACCTACTACTAGAAACAAACCTTATGTTTCATGTCTGCCTACACCCTTAGTAACTTCAATGCCAGTTAAGCTTTAAAATCAAAAGCAATCCACTTTTATTCAAAAAGAAAACTTCAAACCTGGGGGTTTGTCAGTAAAACATGCAAAAAAAAAAAAAAAACCCTACTCCTTTGAATTTATATTTAGGCTCCTCTTTTCTTTCTCCCCCTTATGCTCCCACTATGCTTACTAGTAAAAGATCATTCACAATTAAGAGCAGAGTGCTGACCCAGTTTACATGTTGGTGAATGCTGGCTATTTGCCCATGTCTGCTAAGAAAATCAGGGTACTTCCTTCTCAGCCTGCTAATTACTAGAGCAAAGAGGCAGTACACATCAAAGAGACTATTTATTTAAAACCAATTATATAATGAAAAGTACAAGCATTATTCCTAATGTTCTCCAACTGATGAGACAAAATTCTTCCCTTGTGCCCAATGGTTCCAATCTCTTACTCCAAAGATACAAGGTATAAGGATAACCCGTTATTACAGCTGGATTTGCACTTCTAGACAAGTCTGAACTGACTTAAAGAGAAACTGCTACTCTTTGCATAGAATAACCTTTAATAACCAACTATTTCAGGGAAGAAAGTATATTTTTCCTTTCACATGCGTGCCTATTCAGGAATCGTATCATTATTAAGTGCCCACGGGTCTTGGAAATAAAGGCTTTTTATCAGCTGGAGACTACCAGCAGGATGATGAACTCTTGCAAAACATGCAAACCCCTGGTTCAAAAGGAGACACACAGGTGGTATCTGCCAGAGCACAGAGACTGACAGAAAGGTACAGTTAGTATGGTTTCTCAAATATTTTTCTAGGTATATTTTAATGCAAAGATCTCCCTAGTAGTCATCTCTCAATTACAGTCCTTAGACTTAGTATCCTCATTCATTCACTTCTCTAATTGCTACTTGTGGTTTATGGTCACTTAATATGCCCATGAGATGACTACAGAAGCAACAGAGTGAGATTTAGCAAGACACACACATCTAAAAGGTCACCAAGACACATGTACACAGTCATTTCTCTGCCAAGCCACCAGTAAGTGCTCCTTAAGGAATGGCTGAAAATGTGTTGCTCTCAACCCACAGTATAAAATGCTTTGCCAGTGGCTACAGAAAAGATTATAACAACCTTGTTTCCTCTCATCCTAACACGAGACATCTGTAGTAAAAGGCTTTCTCACCTACTGTCCCCTAGCTGCCTCAGTGCTGTAACAGAGTGATGTCTTTGCTACTCTACTTCTCTCACAGTCCCTGGACTGAACTAAGAGCTCTGGAGCTCTACAAATCTAATAAATGTGAAGGATGGAGAAAAGAGGAGAAACCACTGATTATAAAAAGCAACTGTGCACTCTTGGGATCAACGAGCGAAATGGACACACAAAATGGATCAGCTTCTTTCCTCTGTATGTCCTATATCCAACACCAGACACTGCAAGTCTCACCCGAATTCTTTCATTGACTGCAGCACACACAGGTTCTGTAGCAGAACTGATGAGGTAAGACAGAATTCAACTCTAGGAGGGAAAGGCAGTTTTTCATCTTAAGTTTTAATAATAAAAAGGGTCTTGCTTTGAACTGATATTTTCCTACGAAAAAAGGCAAGATCAGGACAAGAAAAACAGTTGAGAGACAGGGAAACTGAAGAGGCAAGAAGTGTATATTTGAAATTCAGCTATTTCCTCATGTTTGGAAACCATTCATTGTGCACTCCCCTCTGACTGCAGCTTCGTAGAATCCAACTACATGAAAAAATGAAGGACACCCGTTAAGTAGAGCAAACGTCTGCCCCACCTGTGCAGAATGCGACAGTGCTACACAACAGTCACTGGAATCACTGTCACCGTCACCATTACAGGTCCTATGGCACCCTCATTCTCTCTAAGTTTATCTGATTAGTTTATTAGATCTTTTATGAGTTTTAGATCCCATCCGTAAAAATATTTCCACTAAAAAGAGACATCAGAAATTACTTTAAGCAAACTCCAAAATATTCTCCATGGAATCTCTAAGAGCTTACTTTTTTACAGCACGGGAGAATTTTGAGTATCCTACCTTTATTTGTTAGGGAATCCTTATCTTCTTTGGTTGTGAACCAGGCTTGACTAACAGCTGACACTTCTTCATTGCCCATTGGGGAAATTTCATCCAGCTGTTCATTCTGAAGAATCTTGAAAATACAATTGTATCTAATCAGTTCTAGACAGATCTTCAGTTCATTCTCAAACTTTGCATTTCATATGAAGATGCGATTTGAAGGAAAAGGAAACCACTACCTTCTCTGTGCTGAAAAACTGCCTTTTTTTTTTTTAAAAAATGGGATTACAAGTACATCCTCCTGTCTTAAAAGACCTAAGTAAGACTTAGCATCTTAAGGCATAGATGTTCCGGAATTAATCAGACATTTGTTCATCCTGTTCAAAACACACCAAATACTAAAAGTATCATTGGCTTTAGTGGAAGGAGGACTATGTGCAGTATCTCCAGCACAGAACTTGAAACAGAAAACGTACAAGAAAAACAGAGTGTAAGCACTAGAACTATTGGAGAAAAAGCACACTTGAACCTCCTATAAAGCTTAATTTGTACTCAAAGACCTACAAAGATAACAAACTTCTCCAATTTCTGTGTGGTGGATCACCACAGAGCAAATGAGTCTTGGAGGGCGATACTTATTACTGTTCCCTGTACTTCTTCTTGGGCAGAAAATTACACTACAAATTACATTTTCACATTAAAAAAAAAATTCAATTGCACTTTTATAGAACAACATTTTTCAAAAAATGATTTGTGTTCAAATACATCAGTTTCATACTAAAAACACTCCTATTAATTTAGGAAGCCCTTTCTGTTTATTTCTCTTTTATTTTAATTAAAATAAAATATATGTCAAATAGGTCAAGATAGAAGTTTTACTGTACCTGAATCTGAGTAACGGTTCCTTCATTAATTTCATCTTCAGCTACCTCAGTGGTAGCAGTCATGGTCACCTCAAAGCTCTGATCATTTTCTGAAACTTCAGAAGAAACTTAGTTGTATTCTTCACTCTTAGAACATATGTTATAAGATATTTGTTTATGTTATAAAATCTATGGCATAGATGTTATAAATTGCTACCTTTGCAGTTAAAATTTTTAGAATAATCTTATTTGGTATTTGTTTATTGACACAGTATGGTTGCCAGATGATTACCAAGAGTTGCTCTTCAAAAAATTTTAAGCAAGGTTTAAAAACATTCAATTCTGAATTCAATATTCAAACTTTTGACTATAAGAGCTGATGTAAATGAATAATTAGTAAATAAACAACACCTACATAAATAAAAAATTCTTAATCGATTCAAACAGTGCTGTATTAATGCTGTTCCAGGCCGACTTTCATTATTTTCCAATTACTGAACTTCCCAATCTGTTGGCAGCATTCTCCTCTCTGCCTCCATTAAAAAAAAAAAAAAGAAAATGTATGGAAGCAGATATTATGACTAGCTAGATCTGTTTTCTATTCTGCTTGAGAAACTTTATCTTACTGCTTGATGAAATTCCCACATCTCAAATTCACCATTCAGACCATCCTTTGGTACTACAGCAGTCTACACCTTAAAAATACCATATATTTGCAACAGATGTACAATTCTTCTCAGTATTTTAAACATGGAAATACTAACTATATTATTAAAAATTAACCTCACAAGCTCTTTGCAAGAGTACAGGATTTACTTTGCTGCTCATTCATCTATTTTTCAACTTGTGTATTGGACTTGCGTGCACATCTCTATCTCTGAGACAGGTTTATTTCACCAGTACTGCAGCAATCTGTCTGTATGCAAAAAGATCTAAGGCTCATGAGAAAAATTTAAGGTATCAACAAAACTTTAAAAACATGTAAAATGTTGAATATGGTCAAAAAAGCCTACTTTTCACCTTTATCAACAAAAACATTTGTTTCAAGAGCTTACAACAACTTACTTGGAACTGCAACAACAGAAATGCATGGAGTGGAGTCATCAAGACTCTGATCATCCTCTGATAAGCAAAGCCTCTTGTGTGGAGGTTCAGTGCTGTCTTCGGAATCTACTTCATCAGCTTCTAAATACAAAAATATATCCAGGTCACTGTTAAAGTAGAGCTCTCGAAACAAATCTAGCAACAATGACCAAAATAAAAGGTAGAAGCAAAAGTGATAGGCTGTTTCAAAATTGTTATTACTGTTTAGTAATTACTGTCTAACTGTAAACTATGGATAATAACAGTTCACGTGCTTTCTTCAATGTATTTGGAAAATAAAAATCTGATATTTTATCCTTCTTTAAACTCAGACAAAATAAACCCTGTCTCAAAAAGTAAATAGAATACAAATATTTTATCTAATTTGGAAAGGTGCAGAGACTAGGACATGCAATAGCTGGATCAATGAAAAGAGATGAAAAATGCTATGAAATACCATTTTGAGGGCAATGAAGTATAAGGTTCCCTTCAGTGTCCTGGGTCAAAGTCACAGAGTTCACTGTTTCTACTGTCACTGTGTCAGACTCTTCTTCAACTGTGCTCATACTCAAACCTGAAAGAGTAATACACAGATTATTTTTTGTAATACACAAATTACTTTTCTTCAGACTGGTTGCAACTTTGATTGTACACAATGTTCTTTCCTTTATCTCAAATAAATCATTATAAATTCTCTTACACAGTGATCAATCTCTAGTTCACTGTTCCACATCAGCAATTCCAGGGTTTAAGAAGCTTATCCAGAGTTACGATTCCTGCATACTTACACATCACACAGAGTAACATCAGATAGTCTCAAAGGTACTTTTCCAGCTAAAAATAGTACCTGAAGTCCCTGTTGAAGAGCATTTGCCATCTTCAAGGGACAGAAGCCATGCAAGAGTATGGAAAGAATTTTTTTTTAATAGTTTGCTTGAAATGACAAGCTGGGAATACAAAAAAGGAGGACTTAAATTTGTTCCAATCAATATTCTAGCCTGCACATGGTTATTGCTTGTCGTACGTTTTGTACTGCTTTGTCCAATTTTAGCATTTCAGCAATTAGGCTTCCAGCAGACTCTCTGTAAGAGACCCGCTGTGCCAAGTAGTTCAGGAGGACACAGCATCTAGATGAAGAAAGGCTGTCAGATAAACAAGTTGAAAGTATCACGAGATCATTCCGCACTCCTAACACAGCGCCCTGTCCATCAGAATGGATTTCCAGTTGTTGGAATTCACCATATTGCTTCTCTTTAAGCCTCTTAAGTTTTCTCTCCAATCTCACTCATTGCACCCTTTCTATACCACAGGCCTCAGCCATTGCTTTTCCAAATTAAAGATAACTACTTCTTTATAAACAACTGTTCTGCTGCATTTCCCCATTCTCTCCCTCTTAATCCCACACTTTGGAGTAATGCAGTCCTTCAAATTAATGTCCTAGCTGCAGGCACATGAAATTACTATTGTAAGAGATAGCAGCATTCCTGATACAGACACAGTCACAACCAGGCTGCACAATTTTACACTGACTGCTGCACCTAAGTAAATATTATAAGAACTTTATTAAGATGTTGTTATATGTATTATGTATATTAATATGTATTATATGTATATTAATATGTAACTTTATTAATATGTTGCTCTTGCCTCTTATTCCTCTTTTCCCTCCCTGTAGAATCTACAGCTTTATATCATTTTTCCAAGCCTCTACTAAGACTCTTGTCAGTATTTCTAAATTCTTTACATCTCCTATTATTCATCTCTTTAGTATTTGTAACATTTCTCATTCAACCATTTTCCCATAATACAACCTTTTAAGGCCAGTCAGGACTGGAATGTATTTGTCATATTACACTCCTTATAGCTCTGCTCTTTAGTCTTTAAAATTGTTGAATTTCAAACTCTTATTCTACTTCTACCTGCAAAATTAACTTGTGAATGCAATTTTTTAAACACTGAAATAATATAAACAATAGAAAAGCTGAGTGCGAGCACTTCCCAATATATGTGGGGTTAGGAGCGTACACTGAAATCACGGAGCTCAAGCAATACTTCTGATACTTCTGTGCAAATATTCCTGCAAATACTGTGAAGAAATGAAAGTATTACTGGCCTATAAGAATTTTGATGTAAACTAGCACTTTTACCAACTTTGAGAAACAATCCGAAACCCTCAGATATGAAGACATTTAAGTCCTGCTGCAGCAGAGGATAAATAAAATTGCACGTAAAACATACAGAGATCTTTGCAAAGATCTCATTCCTTTTGAACACTTGGGATTTGATGAGTCCGCCTTTCACTGAGCTTTGCAAGAAAAAAAAAATCACCTATTTCTCCTTCTCCTTCTAGTTCTTTCTAGTCTTTTTCTGTACTTTTTCATTCACTAACAATACACAAATAATATTTAAAACTTTTTTTTAATGCCACAGTAGCACCATCAACAATTTAAAAAATTATCAACAATGATTTTTTGAGATGTAAATTAAGAATCACAACTATATTACAGTTTTTAATGTAGCAGGTAGGGATATCCATACACTCGTCCACTCGGATGTGAAATTTAAAACCCTCTCTATATTAAATCACCTCTATAATGTTAACAATACTGTGTTAGTATGTAATCATTTTATTTTAAATTATAAAACATTTGGCAATGTGGATTCTCAGCAACAGCAGTATTTTCTTAGGAAGATAAAGACTATCCTAGTCTTTCAATAAAATTGCGTGCCACCTCTCCAGCTTGATGAAGACTGGGCACTGCTCTGAGCACATATAATGACTGTTTTCTAGAATTAAGCAATATTACCCTTCCAGACATCTCAAAAATTTGAGATACTGTTAGCATTTTAAATCACGGGCTTCTCAAACTTAATTATCTACCATCAGTAACAGCTTCTTTCCACATGCAAGTGTAAGAGGAAACCACCTCCTTGTGGTTCATCTGCTTACAAATTTTCTGTCCCCTGCTCTCTCTATTCTTTACTAGTACGCTTTACTATGTTTTAGTAACGTCTGCTGCATGGGTATAGCACTGATTTTAAACAGCCAGAAGAGGCATCCTTAATGCTAAAGGAGAAGTAACTTCAACTATTACAGCTAAATGAGCAGATTTAATTCTTAATTCTTTGACTTAATTATTAGACTTAATTCTTTGACTTAATTCTGACCTGCTCTTTTTTGTTGTTGTTGTTTTTTCAGTTAATAAATCAGACAGTTCTGGACAAAAATAAATAAATAAATAAATAAACAAACATGAGAAAGAGAATCTTTCCTACTACAAGCACTTTCTGGATAACTTTTCTTGTGAAGAACCCTGTAATAAATTCACAGCAGTTACTTGGAATGCCAGGGATTATTTCTCTTTAATGAGACATGAGCAGCTATTGCCAAAACTTATTTCTCCTGCAATATGTTGAAAGTATCTATTTTTACACTTACCACCATGAAAGCTTGCAAGACACAAGATTTACTTTCAGAATGCAAGTAATGTCCATCATATTTCAACTAAAACATATTTTTATCTATCTAGAAGCAGAGGAAACTGTGGCACCATCAACAGCGGAAGATGCAGAACAGTCCTCTTTCTTTTACTGAAAAAACCCTGACAACTGAAAGATAGATAAAACTGATAGATAACAAAGTTGGACACTTTTTTCATCAGTGGCTCAGGATTTGTTGAGAATGACAGGAATGTGCTTACAGGATGTTCCCAAGTCAAAAACAGAGTAAGTGGGGTTATCTGGTTTGCATTCACTCCCTCGCTGGTTCTCCATGTTAAAAGAGAAATGGATGTAGTACAGGCGGGATCCATACTTCCATGATTGAACTGTCCCATGGGAGAGGAGGAAAAAGAAAAAAGGGAAAAAAAATGGTGGGAAAAAGAAAAAAAATAAATATATTTCTCTCTCTTCTGATCTTTCTGATTAAGTTAAAAATCTCTGCAGATGCCTGCTTGAGATTCGAGCTGCTCTAAAGCACCAAGAACTGTGCACATTCTCCTGGGAACAGAGTTTTCCAAAGAAGGAAGCACTCCTCAGTGTGAATCCTGGATCAAGCAGGATTTCGTAACTTCTCGCCATCCTCCCGAGAACAGTTTACCCCAATGCTAAGATTAAGTAACAGATAAGAGTCAACACTAAGCACAGACTTCCCAAAAAAGGCATTTTTTTCTATGCCAGACATTTGAGATTTAGAATATTCTGAGTTTTCCAAGTTAAGGTAAAAATAACAGCTAAGCCTTGACAAAAAAAAATGAACAAAAGCCAAATTCTTCACTTCCATGGAAAAAAACCCATCAGCTTTAATGAGTGTGGAATGGACCCGAGTTGAAAACTCGGACGGCAAAAAAGAACAAGAGCCAAGTCAAAGCCAAACGCATATTTGGAACCTCACTTTTTATTCATGAATGTAAAAAAAAAAATGGCAGGAAGAAAAAAAAAGAAACTTATTCTTTCAAGAGACAGTTAGACCTGGACAAGAGCTCTAAACCATGAAGAGATAGGTTAGTGACGGAATGATGAGAACAAAAGAAAATAAAATCTTGCATTACTGTAGTAGTTCCGCTTGAATGTGATCAGATCCTACAAAGATCACTGTTTTCCCCATGAATAATGATGGAACCATCACGTACAGTGGGGATCATATGATGGGAAACGGAGTCACTTGCTTGTGGGGGGGTTGCTTGTTAGAGCAACCCCTCTAAATCTAGCACAGGCTTCTCAGAGATTGACTGCAGGGACACGGTATGTGCTGTTGTCCTTGATTTACCACAAGATGACAGGCGAAGTCACACTGAACAACACCGTGTCATGGAAAAAGTCTCTTAGCACGAGCCATACAAATCCCTTTTAATGCAAATACCTGAACATTCGCTACGCATCTATTACTTAAAAATTGAACTACGCGAACTTAACAGTCTATAGCTCTTAACTACCAAAAATTATGACAGCTCTCCAGCTCCAAAACATCACCTTTGCATAAATTCACTGAAAATAAGTGTCTGCTTTTGAAAACACAGTATTCTAGTTGAAGAAAGAGCATACTTCTCTCATTCTAAATGCACGCATCAAAACATTTTTAGTGTTAAATGCAAGCACGCTTGCTAAAAAACACAAGCCTACTACTAATGATGCTGGGCGGGGAAGGGATCACACTGTTGGTTGCTAACACTGTGCATGTGTATTAAGAAATAGCAAAAACAGCATGCCAGTAGCTTAAAAAAATATGTAAGTATGTATATTTAATATGCTGTTCTTGCACTGTTAGATTTTTAGGTGTATTTACCTATTTAGCCAAACCTACCATTTTTAGAAGTCAACTACAATTTTACTTTTCTATGTGCAGCCTACTGAAGTACTTTACCCACAAGTATCATTATTATATAACTCCAGTATATATTTTCCAGGGCAGCCATCTATTAAAGCCATATACTACAGTAGTTCTGTTTCTTTTGGGAAAAGAAGAAGAAGCTGATTTTACCATAAGTTGCAAAAAGTGATTTTTTTTATATAAAATTCCTATAATTCTAAATCAGAGGAGAATGGACTCAAACATTTTGTGGTTTGCAAGAAATTAAACAGTAATTCTAAACACTCCTAAAAATATTATTTTTGCGCTTGCCGATAGAACTGTCCTAATAAATACTTATTAACAACATCAAATGTCTTTTCTACTCTTCTGTGGATTTCCCTGAACATTTAAGTTTATTGCGAGGCTGCCAGCTATTAAACATGAATAACTTTACTGGAAGCATCCTGATTTCACTGCATTTATTCAAGACTAATACAACGGAAACAAGGTGATTACATGACCTTTAATACCTTACATTTATGTAAGCCTCATTTCTTGTTTCTTATATAGTCACCATTTAAGTCATAAACAGGAGCTTTGGAACAACTCAGTACCAATTTGCTTATTATTTAGCAAAAGATCTTTTTGCCATAGCACATGGGTTGATTCAAACCTAAAAATCATCACAAAAGAATTATCTTGAATTGCTGCAAAAATGGATGCAAGACAGAGAGCAAATCGAACGGGTTTCAAACAAAAGGGTTCAAAACACAAAAGTTCAATATAAAAAAAGATTTATTAAACTGTATCAATGTGAGTTTACAGGCCTGTAACACATACTCTACTCATCAATGGCACTTAGAGCAGCGGGGTTAGCACATAAAAGATATGGAAGACATGCAATGTGAGAAACCGTTTTGATTTGTATCAACAAGTTGGTAGTTGGCCATATTTTAATAAAAACACTAAACATGCTTTAAATGTCACACAAGGGAAAAAAAGCACTAGTTGTTTTAAACAAAAAAAATATAGAAATTAAATCTATAGTTCACACACACCTTCAATAAAAAATGTATTTCAGGTACAAGGTTTTATGTGGATAAAATCTTGATGACTGATATGCACAAAATACATAAAAGAAAACAATATTTAAATGCAGTTGCATTGTAAGCATTCCAATTACCTCTTCACCTTTATAATAACAAGCAGAAATTTAGCATGCAATAAAACATGAGCAGCTAATTGTTATCCTAATTATAATGGGTATAATAAGACTGATAAAGAAACCCACAGCTTGGCTGCTGTTTCATGGATGAGCACAGAGCTAACTCTCACAAACGTGAAAGGGTCTATCATAGACAGTAAGTTAGGCTAGAGACACAGACTATTTTGAAGGTCTTTGTGTCTTACACATCTACTTTTGACAGCTTGTAATGGTGAAACTGAAACCTGCATTTTAGAGGCACTTAGAAGCTTTATTTAAGGTTCAATTGCTTGGGCAAAACACCAAACATGATGCATAAACTTTCAGCAAGCAGAGTTATTGTCATTGCTATGCTTATCTGCTGGACAGAGATCGAGATGGCAATTAGATGTTTCCATCTCACTATGAAAACTACATCACCTACTTTTCTGAGGTGGTTTCTTAGGCAGTCAACAAACTTAAGACCAAAAAGCGCTGGCAAGAAAAGCATTTTCTGAATTACTGACACTCAACTTCAGCGTCCAGGTAGGGCTGAATAAAGATCATGGTGAGAAAGTGCGAACGGATAGTGCCCTGGCGTGCACAGAGATGCTGTCTAAGGCATCACCGTGCACTTTTCCAGTGACAATGAGCTTCACCGTGCCAAAGCGCACACACAGGAGACCTCAGAAGAAAAGCAAAAACAATCGTGCTACTTCATTCTGGTGAAACATCGGGTAACTTGGGTGCGGGAAAGCTGAGCACAGCTCTTGGGTGAACCTCTGCCCACGGCAGAGTTGCGCTTTGAGGGATTCATTTAAAAGAAAAACGCCCTGAGTAACCTCAAATCACAACCTTTAACTGAAAATAAAAAGAAAACAAGGAAAAAAAAAAAAAAAAAAAAGAAAAAAAAAAAAAAAAAGGAAACAAAACAGACAAAAGCCACAAGCTTAGGCCATCCCGACCGCAGACCCCGAAAAGGGAAAACAGCTCTGAATGTGCTCGCCCAGGTGGCCTTTCAGTACAGACATCCAAAACAGAGGCGCGGGGGACAACCACAGCCCGCGAGCACGGCCGGCCGCGGGGAGCGGCTCGGGAATTTCGCGGTTTTCCCCTCATTCCGCCCGCGGGGAGGCCCCGGCCCCCCGCTGCCCCGCGGCCGCCAGCGCCGCCATTTGGAGCCGCCGCCATTTTGCCCCCGCGGGCGGCAGCGC
>VWPW01000688.1:34163-69170 GCA_013389825.1 Crypturellus undulatus
CCGCCGCGCCACAAAGCGCACGGAGCGGGGCCTGCGGCCGCGCGGCGCCACAAAGCGCACGGCGCTGTCCTGGCCCGGCCCCCCCGGCCCCGCGCCCCGCCGTGCCCGTTCCGCCTCTGCCAAGGCCCGCCCCGGACCCCGCTGTCCCCCGAGCTTCCTGCGGGATTTGCTGTCGTGTTGCTCCTGCTTTGCTGTTCCCAGCTCTGCCTTCCCCAGTTAGCCGAAATGAGCCGCAAAATTCACCGTGAGGAAGTTCTAGGCCCTGCTGCGGGCCGCTTGTGGTGCTGAGTGTTCATGAGCCTCAGAGCCCTCTCAGAAAGGCCCTGTTGATGCCAGCGCTGGGCACAAAGCTGGGCTAGGTCCCTCTCAGAGCCTTTCCTGCATGTTGGAGATTTCCCTCTCCCATCCCAAAGTGTTCTCCGCATGAAAGCAAAAATGGGCCATAGAGCAGAAATCATTACCTGTGTACAGACCCGTCAAGGAGCCAGAGCAGCCCAGTGTCCATCCACTCCTGGGGTTTTTCCATGCAATCCGTTGGCTAAACTTGTGACACAAAATCCCCTCTTGGATGCACCCCTTATATGGTGAAACTTGGATCGCATCCTCCCGCAAACCCTCCAAGACTGTCTTTAAAATATGCCCATGTCATCACTTAGTAAAGAAATGTTTGTTTTCATGTTCCGGGCGCATTTTGAGATTCCACCAGTGGAAACAAAACTGCATGTAGAAAAGGCTCTGTGAGAAAGCCAGAAGGACCAGCAGAGATTGCTGATGCTTCCCATTAAAGCTTCCTTAGTTTTCTCGGACCTACAAGACAGTAAAATCTGTAAATATCTTTTCTTCAGGCCTTTTACACAGGCTGCAGCAATCCTAAAGTGTTTGCTGCCTTCCGTAGTTAGAATAAATGTCTAAGAATACTTTTGCCAAAATGTAGAAGTTCTGGTTGTAATTCTCTGTGCTGGGTCAAGTACTTCAGGAACGTTTTAGTAAAAGCAGGCAAGAAGTATATTTAGGTAGTTAGTTAGTTTTGCCCAAATGCATTTAGCGAATGGATTGTTTTCTATGTTAAAAAGGCAGTACCAGCAGCTTTGTGCTTTGGTGTAGGGCTGAGGGCAGGAACATATTAGGAAATGAGCTCCTTTCTCAACCTTTTGCTTTCATTTGGAAATTTCGCTCAAATTTAGCCAAGTTGTAAGCTTCTAAATATTGCAGTTCATGCATTCCTTGGAGAGAACATACAGAATTTGTTTGCCAGGTGGGACTGGGTTGCCCTAAACATATTGTGTCTTTTAACACTGCAAAACTGTAAGGTTTTGGAGATATCTGTGTGGGGCTGGTCAGTTTGACCTGGAGGAGACCTGTGTGCATAGGGGATGTTTTTGATGTTTCTTACATGTCAGTCTTAATCACATAAAAATTCCTAGATAGACTCTGTGCAGTAAGTGGCAAACACGAAGAAAGCATCTTCCCTACTCTGCTTATTTCCTCCATATCTCATGTTCTCGTTTGGGAACATTTTTCATTCTGTCTGGTCATAAAGTTTCCCCCTTATGCCCCTTTATTCACTCTTTTTTTTTTTTTTTTTTTTTTATTCTCTTATTTATCCGGCTATCTGTTGTAAAAAAATAGTATTTTAACTGCAAAATCTGTACCTACTTTTATGTAATGGTGATGTTCTGGGATGTTTCTCAGTGCGATAAGGCCACCACTGCCAGATCATATGGCAGCACTTTGTGAACTGGAAACCATATGCAAAGGTCCTGGATGTTAGCCACACATCTGCAGGACTTTTTGCTTGGTTTTGGGATCATGACCCGTGTTTATGCCCCAGTCCCTGTTTAATAGAATAATTAAAGCAGAGGCTACTGAGGCTAAATTCTTCTCATGATCAGAATAAGTCCATATTAATTTCAGGAATTTCATCTTACAAGTACTGTAATTGTAGTCATTGCTTTTTTCCACATTTATATGGAGTGAACTTGATACTATGTAAATGTTTCTGACTTTCATTATCTGTGAGGAAAGTGGTATCTTTCCCTTCGTATAATGTTGGGCAGGAATAATCTCGATAGAAAAGCATGACCTGTTAAAACCAATACAATAGAGTATAATATCTGTTCTGCAGAGTGCGCAGAAGAGTGTTAGAAAACAAGTATGGATCTTCATTTTTATTTGCTGAAGGACACAGGTTATTCTGGTCATTGTTGTCCTACTGTGGCATGACAATATTTTTCTCCTCTTAGGTTTATTTCTCATCTTTGTTATTAAAAAAAAAAAACAGGTGTTTTAGTCCCCCTTTCCTTTTTTTTTTTTTTTAAACTGGTTTATTGCTCATCTTTGTTATTAAAAAAAACAGGTGTTTTAGTCCCCTTTTCCTTTTTTTTTTTAAACTGTTGGACAGTCCTCATTTCCCGGACTGTTTTCTCCTCATTGACCTTCACTTCTTGACAGAATAATAAATTAAGCAAAGAAACTTTACAGGATAAGCGACACAGATTACCCATGACAGGCAGCCTGGAGGATGTTTCTTGTGCCACAAGACAAGGGCTGATGAAGCCTGGCTGATTGAATGCCCATTGTCCATGAGAAATAAGCTCAGAGGGATTAGTGGTAGTGGAGGCACGAGGTCATTCTACAGATCTTGTATCCCTGTGTAGCTGAGATGATTGTAAAGGCACTCACCCCTCTTTATACAGTTTCTGTGCTGCATGACTATGTGATCATGTGCGTCAGCAGGAATACCACCGGAGATGGAAGATGGAGATGGGGACTGCCAAGAAAAGTCTACAAGAGACATTTACAAATCACAGGGAATGATTTATGGATACTTTAGCATGCTTCACTGACTCAAAACACCATACCTAGGTTTTATTGTGTCCACATTATTTAGTAGGGGTTCTATACTACCATCTTCTTCTTCCCAGCAATGCTCCCTATATATGTGATTGCTTTCTGGGCCTTCCCCTTAATGAAGGCCTAATGTGTAAGTCATCTGTAGGCCAAGAGTTGCAAGACAAGAGGAGAGAAAGCATCAAGAGCCCAGAAATTCATGTTGAGGCAAAAGAAGGCATGCAAACCAGCTGTACAGATCAATTTATTTTTATTTTATCTCTATATGCATATTTAATGTGATGAAAGAATCAAACATACAGTGTGCTATGAACCTAATACAATCCTTTCTTTTTTTAATAGCTGTTCATATAGTTATTTTCTTCCACAGGGACTATTTTCCTGGTAGCCACCAGATGTCCCTGCTGCAATGTACTCTGAACCCACCGGTTGCATCCTAGAGATGGAATTTTTCTCCTTTAGCTGTGATGAAGTGAAGGCTCAATTAGCATTGCTCTTCAGGTGCAGCACTCTCGCTTCTTGTCAGGCTTTAAGAGAAAACTGAGACTGTGACACTGAGGGCGTGAAGGAAAGATAACATGGGACAGAGCATCATCGACACGTTGATGACTCACCACGGTGCTCAGTAGGTCATGAAGGTAGAACATAAACTCTTACTAACCCAAAGCCTGATTACATAGGCTGTGACAGAAAGTATAGAAAACAGCTTGAAACAGCTATTTTTTTAATAGAAAAAATGCTTTATTTGGCAAGATTCAAGAGAAGATAATCAGAGGGTAGCAGATAGAGGAGGCCTTGAATTGCATCTAGTAAATATGGGGAGTGGGCAGGATGGATTAGGGACGAGCAGTGTGATTGGCCTTAGCAGCTTTCTTTGGCATTGAGCTCCAAGGCAGAGCATGGTATAAGTATGGGGTAGGTGACAGATGAGGAAGCTGTGGTTGTCAATCCAGAAGGACCTAGAGTAAATTTTGATGAAGACAGAAGAGAAAATGCTAGATCTTGGATACACTATCACATATTTGAACTAGGGTACAAATATGTTGCTTGTTGTCTTTGGGCTGATGGATTAGGGAGACGATGATGTGCAGGCTAAGGGCTTGAGTGGAGTGAAGGTTGCTGGAACAGTTTTGGGGATGAGCGGGTAATTTAAAAGAGCTGACACTGATGTCTGAGGTGGAATCAGAGCAGCTCTCAGAGGTGCAGGAGATATTTGTACAACTTTCTCCCATTTTAGCTGTCTGAGATCAGTGTGCCTAAAACCCACCTAAATTAACTTAAAACCTGAAGGGTTTTAATTCCAATTCCAGAGGGTAATCTAGTGCTTCAGCTTGGCCTAACCATTTTGCGCATTCCTAATCAGAAAGTTCTTGAGGCTTTCAACTTTAGTTGCACAGATGTACTTCAAAGTATCCTTGTTCTGAGATGAACAGTCCCACTGAGATCCTCTGTCAGGTAGTAGATGGTGGGGTAATAATGTTTGTATATACCCTGGAGGGTACATCACTGACCAGAAGCAAGAAACTACATTGAAGACTCCTCTGATTTGAGAAGCTTTGATCCCATACTCCCATGCTCTTGCTCCTTCCCATTGGAGCGGGATGCTCCTGGGGGACACACCTCCATCCCTCTAGCTGAAGCTGAGCCACTGCCTCCCCCTTTCTTTTGGTTTAAAGAGCCCCCACATGGCAGTAGGTAAGCTTCTTCCTGCAATATACACGTGCTACAGGTACGGGAACGTCAGAGGAGGAAAACTGTCTTAACTCAGAATTTTAAATCTGATTTATTACCAATTAACATCAATTTCTGATCACTGATTCAGGTACAGAAAAAGACCATAAACAGTCAAGCAAACACTTAAGCAAACACCTTTCCTCTCCTTTCTGCTCAAGATGGCTTTAGTTTCTCCTTGGATGGAGAGCCTCTTCCCAACGGCGTGTCTTCAAGCTGCATGTTTTCTCAGCACTCTTTCCCTCAGTGTCTCCTTATGTGTCCCGCTGCGTCTCACGTCTTCTCACATATCTCCTCCTTTAGTGACTGCTGCTCTTTCCTATGTCTCAGCAGAAGTACCACGTGTCCCTCAGACTGACCGACACTTTGGGGCACAATGGGTAGGTATGGCCTTTGGAGCCAGGTGGTAGGTATGGCTGTAAGTGACGCAGGGCTGTTGATGGCCTCCTCCCACACAGGTCACCACCCTGAGGCTCCTGGATGGACCCAGACCCGTCCACTTGTGCCTCATACACAGGACACCTGCTTCTGAAGCGAGAGTGTTTTCCATTTGTTATTCTGCAGAACGGATGGTGCCCTAAGTGCTTTGACTGCTAGAGATTCACGTAATACAAGAAATACGGAATGGATTTTGGTGGGCTGGCTCTCACTGTGGAGATCTTCAGTTGCATGTCTGCCCTGTCAGCAGAATGAACTTCAGTGCTCACAGGGACTATGGTCTTTCTGCTCCATCTAGGTAGGTCAGATGTGTCACAATTAATGCTGAGTCTGGGGTACTGGTATCTGTTCAGACACTGCACTGAATTACTGAGATGCAGTTTCATGGAGAGACGCTGACAATCACTGGGAGGGAGATACCTTTCCCTCCTGCTCTTTGCAGTCTACAACTCCAGAGGTTCTTGTTGGCTGCATGTATTTATCTGTCATGTCTACTTAGTGTGAGATGCTCTGTCTGTCACTTTGGGCTGGTAGAGCTGAGCCACCGACTTGACCGATCAAGTGACCACCACTGTAATTTCTTCCGTCCACAATCAAACTGACAGGTGTCAAGGCTGCTGCGCGGTAGCTCAGGATTCACATTCTAAAAATGCATCTTCATGTCAGTCATAAAAATTTTGCTCCAGGCAAAAGGCAAATCCGCAGAGAAGAGCTAGGCTGTGTCCTGTGGATTATCCCCTGACTAGGGCTTTGTATGTGTTTCTTTGCATCCTTTGCAGGAAAGAGCAGGTGACCTGTCCTGAGCAACTGTGTGTTGCTGTCATAGGCACAGAGATGTTACTCTCTAGGGCAGCAAATTTATGAGTGGGAAGTAGCATTTGGCAGTAGCTGGAGGCAGCAGGACCTGAGGGGAAGACACCTCTCCTCACCAAGCCACCTGCAAACGGTCTCCCGTTTATCAGCTTATTTATATTTGCCTAGATTTATATCTGTATATATGTATATAATTGCATATGGATATAGTAAATATATTCATTCCTTATTTATATTAAATACATTTTTGGGAATACATCATCTATTATTTATATAACACTCATTTATATGTTTGCCATTTGGTGGATGCTGGCTATGAAGGACTACTCCACCTCTGAAGAGATGCCATGAAGGAGTGTGATGTCAGTGAATAGTACAGACTTGTGTGGCTTCTCCACTGCAGCGTGAATGTCCAGTATGAAAACGATTACCTTGGCTGCCTGGGCTGGGATGAACCCTGGAGAGATCAAACCTTGTTTTAGACAAGGAAAAATTTCATGTGTTTTCTCACTTACACCTGAGTGAAGTTGGAATAGTCGGACCTATCTTCAAAGCCTCTGGTGATATATTTTGAATACCTGTTTTGTCATTTGGCCTCTGTCAGAGCCCTAGAAAACAGAGAATGTCAATGTGTTCAGGAACCTCAATGCATAGTCTGTGGAGCTGACTAAGAAAGTCAGCTTTCTCTTCTCTTTCTTCCTGAAGTCCCCACCGAGGCACCTAATTTGGGATTACAGGCAATCTGGGCTGTATGGCTGCTCAGAGACTGATTGAGCAAACTTGCACCCCAGTTGCCTACTGGAAGTAACTGGAGGTCTCCTCATAGACACTAGTGCTCCTAAAGCACTAGTGATTCCAGTTAACCTGGGAACCCTGAACTGAGGGAGGTTTGTGTAGGTGTTCATACATCCAAATAGGAAGAAAAAGGAGCAGAGCCCTGGAGACTGCGAGTAGAGGTTAAGCTGCCATCAAGAGTCCACATGGTAGCATCAGAATGATGCATCCTTCGTGTAGTGAGCACAACAAAAAGGGAACAGTGCAAGTTACAGCATCCATAATGGATGCAGTGGCTGGACAGAATACCCATGGGAATAGGAATAGGAAGCATCTTCCACAGGGTGGGAGCGTGGACAGTGGAGGAATTGAGGGGTGAAGGCTTCACAGAATCATTCACGGAAGAGAAGGGAGAGAAAAGAACAGAATAGATGGGAGGAGCAGCTGGATCCCATCTGCGAGGGAATTTTCTGTGTGCCACCAAAATTAAAGGTGCCGATAGGTAGGATCGGCAGGAGGGTAGGACTCAACATGGAGAGAAAGTGGCAAAATCTAGTTGTTGCTGTAGGAGGGACAGATAAAAGCGGACAGGCACTTTCTGCATGGTGTCTCATATGGACTGTAGTGCAAGGGCTATGGATGGGGAGGGGAAAGGCAGGCACAGCTGTGTAGGGAAGGGAGACAGAACATGGAGACCATAGCTGTCTCCTTGGGCTATGTAACCCAAGACCCCTCCTCTGATGGAGCTGTGTGCCAATGATCTGAAACCTGCTGGGGAACCAGCGGGAGGATGATGACATATTTCATACTGAAAAGAGGCATCTTGTTTTGGAGCTACAAGTTGGTCTAAGTTTCATATGGTCCATTAAAGTTTGACTGTAGTGTCAGCATTTTGTCAGTTTGACAAATTCTGCTTATTATGGAAGCAATGACAAAGTCACCAATTTGAGAGAAACAAGATGTTTTCTTGGAGCAAATATACCATTTATCATGCAATTCTACTCTTTGCTGCCAGATGGTGCTATTATATATCTAGGAGCTGGGAGCCAGCTTTTCCCTATCTTAGAGGGAATGTGAGCAGGTAGCATCTAGTTTGTTTCTTTCAGCTTCAGCTGAGCAGGTGGGCCGGTTTTACTTCTGTCTCTTTGGATTAACACAGAGCTGCCAGGCAGAACTCAACCTCAAACACCAATCTTTCCATTGGAAGGAAAAATATTCATGACATTATTCCCCCCAAAACAGGATTTTCTTGTGGTTATAAAACCAGTATTGCGAATCCATGCTGATCTTACAGCATCCCCATAGCAGGGGTTTGGATCTTCTCATAGTAAATGTACCACAGACAGCTTAGATAACATCTCAGGGCCATTTTCTATGTTTCTATTTATCTTACTTGATGCTGTGGCTCAGAGCTGATTACTTTTGTTGCAAGGCACAGTGAGTTGAGAAGTTACTCTCAGTGACTTTTTCTCAGAGGGGTGTTCTGAAAAAAAGACTATCAGAGGGAATTAATGAAGGATGTCATCAGTCTGTTTAATCTCCTCTCAATTTAGATCTCTAAAAAGATCGGACAGTGGCAGACCTCCTCTGCTTTCCAGAACTGCTCTCCAGGAGATTCTTGAACTCTCTGCATATCTCCTTGCTTTGCTTGAAGGACCCCTGGGTACCCTGCACTCATATTCTTGGAGACTGACTGAAAATGCTAGAGTGGAGGAGCTGCATGTCTAGTCCTGTAGTAGCAGTTTTCAATCGCAGCACTTCATACATGTCAGCGTCATGGATCCGATCCTGTATAGTTAAGAATTGCCTGGATGATGAGGCCGAATGCACCTTCATCAGGTTTGCAGATGACATAAAACTGGCAGAAGTGTCTGATTCACAGATGATTCTGCTGCCATTCAGAGGGATCTCAGCAGAATGGAGAAATGGGAAGACGGGAACCTCATGAAGCTGGACAAAGGGAAACGTCCTGTATCTGTGAAGAAGTATCTCCAGGCACCAGTAAGGCAGGGCCCAAACAGCTGGAGAGCAGCTTTGTAGAGAAAGACTTGGAGGTCCAGATGCACAAATCGAACATGAATCAGCAATAAGCCCTTGTGCCAAAGAAGGCCAATGGTGTCTGGGTTGCATTAGACAGCATTGCCAGCAGGTTGAGGGACATGATTCTTCCCCTCTACTCACTCAGCACTTCTCAGGCCACACAGGGCTCCCTAATAAAAGAAAGACATGAACTTACTGGAACAAATCCAGCAAAGGTGAAAATGATTAAGGGATTGGAGCATCTCTGATATGAAGAGAGGCTGGGAGAGCTTGGACTGTTCATCCCAGAGAAGAGAAGGCTCTAAAGATTCTTATCAATGTTTGCAAATATCTGATGGGAGAGTGTAAAGAGAATGAAGCTGGACTCTTCTCAGTGGTACCCAATGACAGAAAAAGGGGCAAACTGTTCACAAACTGAAACAAAAAAAAATTCCACTTGAACACAAGAAAATAATTCGTCAGTGTGAGGGTGTCTGAACACTGACAATACCTCAGTTGCTCAGAGAGACTGTGTCTCCCTCTTTGGAGACATTCAAAACCCCTCTGGACATAGTTGGGGGCAACCTGCTGTAGGGGACCCCACCTGAGCAGAACAGTTGGACCAGATGATCTCCAGAGGCCCTTTCCAACCCCAACTATTCAGTGATTCTGTGAATTCTTCGAACATATTTCTCAGTTGATTGCAAAATGAAATCACAAAGAATTGAAACATCTCAGCACAAGACTGTTTCCAGTGCCAGCGCCCAGCTTGAATATTGTTTGGAAGTTCCCATGTCTCTCTTCTTAGTGTTTAGAGTAAGGCTGAGATCTACTATATGCTCCATATGTGTGCCCATATGCCCATACACCAATACATTGTTGTCAGAGAGGTTCTACATGGAGGCAAGGAATTCATCTCTTGAAAAAATTATTGCGGGGCATGACCTGAAACATGAGCCATAATCAGTCTATTTTTTTCCTATCAGAGAGGTGAAAAAGTGGCGAGAATAATCTTCAGAAGCAATCAAAGCACTGAATCAAATTAGCCAATTTACAGGGCAGTGTTGAACATAACAGTATCCATTTACAAAAATGACACAGTGATATATTTCTGGAACTGCATTTTCATGGGATTTAGCAGAAATCCTCCTGAAATCTTAAACTGATTTCCTAGACTAGAGAAAAAATGGCTAAATGAGCTGATAATACTACCTGGCAGCTGTCAAATGACTTTTTGGTATCTAGAGAGAAAATGAAAGCACATATGTTCTGAGCTCCTGCTACTCTAACTCCTGCTACTTAACTTAGAGGATGAAAGAAATAGAAGGGGTTTAGGCTGGAAATGAGATCATGCATTATGCCCTTTGGACAGCATGTAATCTGGCTAATGGCATCAAGTAGCTATATAAATAACTTCATTAAAATGAACTTGTTTCAAATGAGCTAAATAAATCAGACTCATTTGTCAAAGAGCTGGGATGAAATAATCAAGTTAATTTAAAGCGGCTTACTTGGTGGGGGGGCAATTCCTGACTTTGTTCCATCAGTAGATTCAGTCACCAGTGCGAGCCCTGAACACAGAAGTAGAGAGTAGACGTCCACGTCTGCATCTGTCAGGAGCCCCTCACTTGGCTCTGTGTCACTGTCTGCAGAATCCCACAGCTGCATTTGTGTGTTCCCGAGCATTTAAAGGATTATTCAATCCACTCGATCTAGACCTTTACTGTGTCTGTGAGTAGCTCTGTCTTGCTCAGCACTCTGCCCTCTGCCTTTCCATTAAAGCGGAAATGAATTATTGGAAAGACTGGTTGCTGTTTGGTACTTATCCCTGCTTTGGTGAGAGGGCTACAAGGTGCAACCTGTCTTTTCCTCACACTTACCTAAGGATTTGTGCCTTCTTTCTTTCTTTCTTTCTTTCTTTCTTTCTTTCTTTCTTTCTTTCTTTCTTTCTTTCTTTCTTTCTTTCTTTCTTTCTTTCTTTCTTTCTTTCTTTCTTTCTTTCTTTCTTTCTTTCTTTCTTTCTTTCTTTCTTTCTTTTTTTCTTTCCTTCCTTCCTTCCTTCCTTCCTTCCTTCCTTCCTTCCTTCCTTCCTTCCTTCCTTCCTTCCTTCCTTTTTTTTTCTTTCTCTCTCTCTTTTTTTTCTTTTTGTGTTTTTTTTTTTTTCTCCACTAAGCCCTTCAGAGATTTGTATGAAAGCCAGAAGGCTGAACTGAGTTCATTTTAAAGCTGAGCTTACTCCTCCATGGTCCCAACAACCTTTAGTTTTCTGGGGACAAGTAAAGAGCCAGTGCAAACCCACTGCCCTTGGGTGCATTTGAGCTTTGCAAATTTATACCAGTTAAGGATGTGACTCCCATCCAGTATCTGGTTTACTGCAAACCTCAGCTCTGAGTTGCAGGCTTGTGCTCTGATGGAGCAAGAACCGCCCTGGACCATCACCATGCAACGTCTCTTGCCTTGCCCTTGTCATATGGCCAGTTTTCCTCTGCGATGCAATTTGGATTCATTTCTCCTACCTGGTGGAGTGAAAAGATGGAAAAGACATGGATCTTACAAAGTGAGTTCGTAATTAGCATTTATAAACAGCTACATTTCAATAAAAGAGTGAGAAATCGATTCTTCACTTTTAGATCTGCCGAGATAAGAGTTCAGGGTACAGCATGTCAAGCACTTATGTAACAAATCTGCCCTGAATTGTCTGTAGCTGACAGCTATGGATTTATTAAATGAGAAGCTGGACCATGAATTCAGCACTCAGCTATAAAAAACCGTTTGGCTCATTAATACATCTCAGCCCTGCTCTTTGGTTTTCCTCCAGGAATGATCCCACAGGTAAAGGACAGTGCAAATGACTTTATGCTGCCAGAGAAATTCCTCATTCCTGAGACTCTTGTGTTATCCAGTGTAGTTTGCTGTTTGCAACCTCTGGCTTTCTCTGTTTATTTGAGATGAAAATAACGATTCTGCTCACCAAAGGCAAAGGAATGTGGATGCCATGCCACATTCGCTACCTTTATCTTGATCAGCTAGAGTAAAATATTTACTGTCTAAGGATTGCCCACTTACTTAGGGGAGGCCTTTCCCCTCTGATCGACATTAACAAACATGAGCGCTCGTGTCGAGCTGCTATAACTGCAGCGTTAACCATAAGTGCGCGACCAGAGGTTGTACCTTGGCAGTAAATGTGATGTGATGCAGAGTGATGTGCTACTCCGTTAATAAATGTCGACATGCTGTCTGTGATGGAAATCAAGTCACGTCCAAGCAGGAAACTGTGAAAATGATTAGTATTGCTATGAATTTCCTCATTATGATCATTTGGATAGTGGTGGTTTTTCTCTATAGGACCAAAGCACTTATTCTCTCACTATTATGAGCAGAAAGGAACGATCCTCATAGGGATTTGAATGCATCTTTGAATGCATTTTTATGTGCTTATTTTTTTCCTGCCAGGTTGGTCGAATCCTCTTGATTCATACTGCTGTAAATGTGGAATAATCCCAACTGTCTCACTCTTGTCAGAATCTGTCCAATGTTTTTTAACAGTTTTTCAGTCCAAACTGAATTAACTGCCCAATAGGACTGCCCTCGCTAGTGAAGTGAATGGGATTTGCATTTCAGCTATAAGACTCATTGCTTCAACTCTTTTGTAAAAGTTTTCTAACTATTTTGAACTGACCAGAATTAAAATACAGCATAAGATATTAGACTCACAAGCATATGGTTGTTTTCCTGTATTGTAGCAGTGACTGCTATACTGCAGCCTGCATCCTGCTCCCTGTTCTGATTTCTCTTTTCATGCTCATGTGTTTTTGAAATGAATTCATCCTCAAATGAAATTCTGTACTCTAAGGAAAAGCGCTGCAGGTACAGCGATGCTGTGCTACAGGGATGCTATGGATGGAGCGTTTTAGGAATTGCATTGTGAGGAGATGCCTGTCTATCTGTGTTGAGGGGACCATTTATTGTTCTCTAACATGTGCTATTCCTATGGTGGGTTAAGGTCTTCTGCAATGTAAAGAGAAGATCCCCACAGCACACAGCTTGAGCAATGGTGTATGATTGCCAATGTGGCACATTTCAGGGCAGTCTGTCATCTAGGGGGAGCAGGAAGCAGGAGAAAGAGGCAATGTTGAACCATGATGCCAGAAGTCCCTCAGAGATGCTCAGGAGATATGGAGGGGGACAGTTCTACAAGGTGCAGAATATGCCTCTATGTTTCCATCTTTTTCTCTCACTAAATCCAAAATATTTTTGAAACCCATAAGCACAGCCTTCTGAAACACATGTAACAAGGCAAAGCTACCTTGAGAAAATGAAGTCATTATACCACAAAAATCAGTATTAGCTGTCAGTCTAAGGCACAGTGAGTAGACTTCTGGCCTACGTTTCACAAGGGATCTTGAAATATCTGTGTAGGAAATTCTTTTTCATCTCTGCAACTGATGACACATGTCACCAGGGATTAGGAAAGTCTGTGTTCAGGAAAAGAGGCATTTCTGCTTACAGGGTTGACAAGAAGAAGAAGAAATGACAAACAGCATTTTTTTTTCAGATGAGCACTAAGCCAATTAAAATGATCCATCGCCAGTCCACTAGTTTGGAAAAGAAGTGGAAAGTAGTCAGTGTTAAGACTGTGGTCTTGACAACCCGTTCCTTCATTTTCTTCACTTTGAGACTACATAACTCTTCATATGAGCCAAAAGAAGTGAGTAGATTGAAAATCTGCAGGATATTCACCTTCTTCAGCACAGTGTTGAGGAATTAAAAATATCAGCTTGAAGGATTCCTGGCTTCTAAATATTTGCACATATTCTTAACTTTAATCATGACTAGTTTTATGGCTTAACTACACATCAGGAGCAAACACATGGGAGACAAGTATTTAAAACTGATATTTGGATATTTAGAGCCTGGTTCAGAACTGCAGAAATCCAGGGAGTCACAGAATTTAGAGATGCTGTATTGTAGGTCCTTAGACAAGTAGTGTAAATTCCTTTTAGACTTTTCTGTGCCAATCTCTGCTGAGGTGTACTGTTCAGTATGTCTCAGGCAGCCATGGCAAACAGTCTTGGTATTAGAAAGCCTAAAACTTCTTTTTTTGGGGGAAAAAAAAAAGGAGTTTAGGTTACATATATGAGAAAAGAGAAAAATACCCCAAAAAATGCATGATTGAAAGACTGCTAGTTCTACCCACAGTCTTTTTAGGTATTGCACAGCATCCCAGCCCTTTTTTATTATTATTATTTGAAAAGATATGTTTCAATAATTCCCACTTCCCTGCAGGATTAGAATTAGATGTTAAAAGCAGTTGTGAGGAGTCAATGGGAATAAAATGGAGGGAAAGCCAAGAGAAGGCTGTTTCAATTGCCAGAAAATACTGAAACTTTGCATTCATAAAAGAACAAATAAATGACATTGCTGTATATGTAGATATGTGCTGAAATCACTTTTTTGTGACATTTTCTGTCCTGTTTCTGCTTTTCCCCATCTTTCCTTTTCTCATGGGTTCTCTGCCATATATGCTTTTCTAATGGACATCACTGGGGCTCTAGTCCCCCTGTGTGATGCTCTTTGGAGCTGCCTTAGCCCTGGCATGCTGCTAATTTTCTACAGAACAGTGAGACCTTGAGAAGTGGGTTTCGAGGGCAGATTTCAAATAAAGTTGCTGCTGCTAAAGTTCAGAGCCAAGTGGTTCGGAATATTTCCTGAATTTGAAGCTGCTGAGATCTGAAGCTAAGGCTGGGACACAGCAGAGGCCACATGTGGTGATTACATCTCCATCTAAACTTCTCCCAGACACCGTGGCATCTAAATCAAGAGATTTAGATGCAGACTTTGTCTGAATTCAGCAGGGTCGAATGACTGCCTGAAGTGGAGTGACATTGTGAGAAAGTGCCTACTTTGGTCACCTCTATGGGACATGCCAGGGAAGCTCAGTATTTTTTTCTGCATGGCTATTTTCTAACCTAATCGTGTGTAATAGCCCCATTACATGCACATATTTTTGAGAGGTGTGAATACAGCCTTGAAGAAGATACAAAAGCCTGATGTGTTTTCCCAGAAATCCTTTCTGACTTTAGAACTTTATTACATTGCTTATTAGCAAAAAAAGAAAAAAAAAAAAGGAAAAAAAAAGAAAAGAGCATTAACTTACTCTTACTGGTAGGCTACCAAAAATCAGTTTTGTGCTTCACTCTGTAAAAAAGATGTGTCAAGCTCTACCGTGTTTATAAGCGGGAGAAAAAATTTTGCAAAATTTCACAGGGGCAACAAATCAGAGCAGTATGTATGATGGTCAGACAGGTCTATTTATAAATACCTCTTGTTTTCATGTATTCCATGAAAATATTCACTACCTTTTGAGTTAAACAATTCTATGGAAATCCATTATGTCCTGTGGCTGTGTATTAGAAATCCTTGGCTGCTGTAAGTATAGGGAAAGGAGTATGCTATAGTGGTAGGATCAAATAAAGCGCAGGGGGCTAGCAATTCTGTCTTGGATCTTCAGTGTTGCTACTTGACCTTGTGTGAATTACTTATGCTTCATCTTGGTGAAAAAATGAAGCTGGTCAGTTTTCAATTCCCCTATTTTTTTTTGTCCAGATTTTTTTTTTCAAAATGGTTGTTGATAAAACTGTTATTAGTGATAATATTTGGATTTGATCAGAAAAAAAAATTGCATGTTTTAAAATAAATGTCTTCATCAGTAAACCCCTAAAAATGCCCTTTTTTTCTGGTTTATTATCAAAACTCAGATTTGTTCCATGAGAAATGAAAGTTTGAGTTGTCCTCTTGAAATATATTCCCCTCTAGGGCATCCTCTGTGCCACAGCTCTGCTCACAGTGCGACACGTCCCTGTTTGATCTCCTACACAGCTCTTTTCAGATTTTCATAACATGCTTGTATTCATTTTTTTTTTTTTTTTTAATTTTAATGTGTCTTTCCATATTTCTCCCTCCTTCCATTTCTCAGTCTCTCATCCTTAGTCTGGCATTTTCTTTTTTAAGATAAGAATATTCAGAGAATGCTCTGAAGTTTGAAGGAACTGAGGGCCTGGGCTCAGCATCCTGCTCCCAGCACGTCCGCACAGCTGCATCCGAAATCTCACTGGAGCAGATGTGGTAGAAACCCATTCCAGCAGTGACCTCACGCACACTGGCCTTGTCCATTATTGACCCATGCAGGATATCCCTGAATCGGGAATACCTCTGATTTCTGGGTAGCTGTTGTTGGATCTAAAGGCCTTTTCAGCCAGTGCAAGGTATTCTGAAGGACTGACAGTGGTTTGAGGACACCAGTGCCTTTCCTGTGCCAATTTGTTTGCACAGGCTCCACTTCTGCACCCCATGGTCTCAGGGACTGTTATGGAGAAGCGACGGCTGCGTTATCCACAAAATCAAATGGTTTTCTGCGGACCAAACTCTTGTCTTATTTGCAGTTCATCATCGTGCTGGGAGCAACTCTTGCTGTAGGTTTCTTTTTTTTCTCCCTCATGCTTCTTGCTGGTGGACGTGCAAGTGCTGTGCCAAGTGTCACCTTCTGTTCAATCAGCTGTCTGCTGTGAGGGCTTTAAGTTAGATTTTGAGACATTCCTGTTGGTATCAGTGTCATTTTGCATCCATAACTACTTTCAGAAGTGCCACAGAATCATAAATTTTAACTAGAAACACACAGGGTTGCTTCTAACTGATTTCTCACCTAAAATAAACCTTAGGGACCTGCTTAGAAATTTCTGCATGAGCTCAGAAATCCTGTTTCAGCTGTACACATCGTTCAGAATAATATCTGGCCTTGATTTAAAGATTTCTGATAAAACATAATCCACAAAACTGTCCATGTGTTGTTCTATGACTCACCTTTCCTGTTACCTTCCTATTCCTTATTTTTAGTCTGGCATTATCCAGCATCAGCTTGCAGCTGGAGCTGATTCTCGTTATGTTTTTTTTTTTTTTTTAATGGAAAGAGCCACCTAGAATCAGAACTATGTTACTCATACAGGCTGTGAGCATAGCACCTCTTAACCTTTGAATAAGTGGAAGAAAAAAGGGGCATCTTTTTTTCCTTGATATGAGACATACTTTCTAGACCAATTCAGATTAATTGTCTAATTTTCTCATTTGCAGATATGATTAGGGTCGAATGTGCCTGCATTTTGGTTCCAGCTTTTCACAGCCTTAGAAAATATCTACTTAAGGCTGAGCTGACAATCTCATCCTATAAATATTCTGTGAAAATGTAGAAAACACTACACATACAACCATTAAAGCTATGAAGAATGGAAAATCAGAGATACCCAGGAGTGCCACTCCCAAGTGTTGAATGAAATAGTTATCTTGATTAAGGAAGTAATCTCCATGCTAAATCAGAATTAACTGGAAGAGCTGTGATTTAAGGAGCTAGAGAAATCCACTCCTGTTTTATTAGAGTTTTGTTAATTTTATATGGTGAAATCAGCCTAATCAGTAACATCGTAGATAGAATGTAATTGCACATTTCCATTTTCTTCAACAGATCTGAAGAAACCTGAAGCATCTGTGTTTGCTCCAGGCAGTTCATGGTCTAACACCTGGCCATGAAATAGATGGATTGCCTGCCTCAGAAGTTCGGGACAGGTTAAGTCAGTACATTTCTGAATGGAGCAAATGGTTAACAGTGAAATAGTACAATGTGCTGTCAACATTAGTTTTTTTTTTTAAGTCAACATTACTTAGGCAAGAAAAATCCTAAGGGCAATAAAACACCCACTTAGGAAGAAAACTTTTTTTATGGATCTACAACAAAGATGGCGATGAACTCATGGTAGCCACCTTCACGGCATTGTTTCATCTTCTTCAACTTTTAGGCTTTCAGGCATTAAAAAATGGTTTCCTAGCCAACAAAACCTCTGAAAGCGGCTGAGAGTTAATCACACGACGCCTACTCCTCCTCTCATCGATACGTAATTTGGTAAATGCTGTTCTGCTGCAGATCATAGTACTCTAGTGCTCGTCCTACAGTAACAGCTGATTTCTCTTCCTAGAGAGGTAAGCACGTGGTTGTTCAGTCTTTGGCTTTGGGGATTGTTAGCTTCAGAACTGAGCTCTGTGAGAGCAGTAAGAGGCATTGTAACAACAAAGGGTTTGGGGAAGGTTTGATGTGACAAGGGGTCCTGCTGGACAAGGGGTCCTGATGGGCTGTGCCGTGTCTGCAGGTGGCTAGAGACTTGTGAAGAAAAGGAGATGGTCCAAAATAAGGGCCATGGCAACATGCACCTGGACAAAAGTGACTCAGTTGTCTCGCTATTGCTGGAAGACAAAATAGTCCTGAAGGGAGTAGTCATTTACAGACCTGTTCTCTGTACCTCGCTTTCACTATTACCAGTTTAGAAGGAAATGAAGGAAGGAAGGAAGGAAGGAANTAGATCTCGCTTTCTCGATTTCCATTTTAGAAGAAAAGGAAGGAAGGAAGGAAGGAAGGAAGGAAGGAAGGAAGGAAGGAAGGAAGGAAGGAAGGAAGAAAAATTTAAAAAAGAAAAAAACAAACCGTGTTTGTAGGTGGCCATCCAGATCCTGCAAGATCCCTGACATATCTGAAGGAGTAATACTGGATAATTGGACTTTTTGTGAGATCAAAATATTAATAAAAGCTCTGAATCAAGGCTTCAGAAAATTATTGAGAACCGGGGCTGTCATGGATATAACTGTGATATTTCAGCTCTGTAAAAGCAGGCCTGAGATTTAAAAAACAGCCCTGACTAAAAGCAAAAAAGTTTCCTCTACAATTACATTATTTAAATTTTAAACTGTGAATATTCCAATACAATCAATATTCTTACAGTTAAATAAGACTGCATAGGAACAACACAGGAATGGGTAAGGTTTTTCACAGAATCACGGAATGGCTGAGGTTGAAAGGGACCTCTAGAGATCACCCAGTCCAACCTCCTGCTCCAGCAGGGACACCCAGAGCACGGGGCACAGGGTGGCATCCAGGCAGGTTGGGAAGATCTCCAGAGAAGGAGACTCCACAGCCTGTCTGGGCAGCCTGTGCCAGGGCTCTGGCACTCTCAAAGCAACGAAGTTCTTCCTCACATGGAGATGGAACTGAAAGATCTGCTCTCAGTCTTCTCTTCTCCAGGCTGGCTTAGTCTTTCCTCATACGATACATGCTTCAGACCCTTAATCATCTTCCTTGCTCTACGCTGGACCTTCTCCAGAAGTTCCACATCTCTGTGGTACTGGGGAGCCCAGGACTGCACACAATACACCAGCCGTGGTTCTTCAGGACTGTTGCAATAGAGGATCATTTCCGTGGCTGTACAATTCCACTGACTTTAATAGCATTTCACTAGACCTGGCCTTGGGGAATACTTAGGGCATCCATGGAGCCAGAACTCCACCACAGACCACATGGGCAAAGGCTTGGCTCACCCAGCTCACATTATCAATACAGCACTGTCATAGAGTAGAGATGGGCCGAAGAGCTTTTTTTGAACAGATGCTCCCCCTTCACAAATTACCTTTCCTATCAAAGAGAAATTTTGTGCCTGGCGTGCAGCTATTTCAAGCCTGGTGTTCAGCTCTGCGCTTTATTCCCAGAGGAGGGAATGGCTCAGGCTTTATTTTGCCAGACGGGAAGATGCTTGCACAGTCAGCAGGGCCCGGATGACACACAGAGAACACTTCAGCACTGCCTGCTTCCAGACTCCGCTGGCACCGATTTCTGTGGACGTCAAAAAGAAAGATAAAAAGAAATGAGGAACTGAAGAGGGAGTTTTCTAACCTTTTATCTCCCATCAAAGCTTTCACCTATGTCTTTATTAGCAATGTGCGCTACATTCTTTGAGATTTGCTGCTTCAAGGTACTCTTCTCAATTCCTGCAGATGTTTCCAATAATGTTATAAAGATATGTTCTATCTATGTTTTAAAATTATTTTATACAAAGGAATCAGTTATTTCAGTGCTAACTTGGCCAGAAACGTAGCATCCAACAAATTATAATTGCAAACCAGCACCATGAATATTCATTTGTGAAATAGGTGATTTGAATGGTTTATTAGCCTGTAGGCAGATTCTGAACCAAACCTTCAGTTGGCAGAAATGGAAATAATCGTCCTCACGAGGCTGCAATCACCGACAAAAGGAAAGAACCTGAGCGTTTTCCGTTTGCTCCGAGACCTTTATAAGAAGGTGTTCAATGTGCTGGGAAGCCCCAGATTACATCCAGTCTTGTCTTTAAAAGTGTACAAGCTTTTTAAATCCAGCAGCCACAGTTCACTGATAAGTGCACTCCGTATAATCATTTTTACTGTACAAACCAGCTGCAATGTGGGCTTCAAAGTGGAAAGAGCTAAATGTGCAGATTAAATGGGGGAGACCTGTGAAAATATTAGAGCAAGTGTAGTCAGGTCTGATTTGCAGTATTTTGGTATGTGAGGATCATAAAATGCCAGAGCAGCTGGATGTTTCAAAAAGTTTGTTCTGGTCTTTACTACTAGATTATAACGAGCATTACATTAATGACGGTGATGGAAAATCTCTGTACTTGGGGTGGGAGTGTTACTGTAGTGGAGTGAGATTTGAAAGTTGAAAGTGGACATCTCATTTTCATTGAGGTCTAAAGTCACAGCCATGTCTTCCTCATCATTCACAGAGGTGAAAAGGCAAGATTTATAATATATGTGAAAATTTAAAATCTACTCGTGACCATATGCTTTTCAAATGACAAAGCCTGAATAATCTAAAAGTCATCTGATTTCAGTTATTACTTAATATAGGCTAGCAAATCTGAGGAAAAACTGCCTGACATTTGCTCATCCAGAAAATGAATTTAATTGAGCTTTTCCTTAACCTACTCTGAATGAATAATGGGAATAAATTCTATTAGCTGCTCTTTTCTTTTAAAATGTACATTTATTCCAGAGTTGAGTGTGGAAGAAATGTTTGATTTTAATTCCTTATTTTCTAGATAACTCCAGAGAAAATATCTGAAATCTGAATATTACAAAAAAAAATATTGGCAAACCTAGTATTTTAGCAATACAGATTCTGTTTTTTAAGATCTTTTGAATTTGAGATAATAAGAACGGAGATAAACAGACTTCATTTAGTTTACTGAAGAAAACCTGTTTTAAACAAGAATAAAGAGGTGCTCACCTTAATGAAGAGAAGCATATGGCCCCTCTTGGTGGTAACACTGTCCCACTCACTCCATGACATTCGGGGTGACACACTACAATCTCCTACAGACTGAGTGGGAAAAATAAAAAAAGCAGTCATCTTGCAATGGAAGGAGACATCTGGCTGGCCACATTTTTATAGCTGACTTCCCTACACTATCCTTCATACTGTAACCAAGATAGCTTATTTCCCCTCAAATCCTTCTCACCATTCTGCTAAAAAAATGACTCTGTTCATCTGTTCATGTGGGTTATTATTCACTGTAGTTCCTCACATTGTTCAGATCTGTGTGTTGGAAGGAGTTATTTGACTTATTTCTGCTTCCAATCTGATTTATTAAATGATTCAATGACTCTGGCACCTGTAAACTAAAGAGCAGCTGGAAGAAAGAACCAACGCTTAGGCAAAATTTGCATTATTTTAGTTTTCATCATAAAGTTGCTAGATAGTCTCCTTTTCATCTCCAGAGCTTGCAATTTTGCTTACTTTTATGTCCCATAATCTCTTTTTTTGGGGGGGTACAAGTTATGGATGTTGTCACTGATTTATATCTCATTTCCTAAGGAGTCCTACAGAGCACCAACCAGTTTTGCCATAATGCAAACCCTGAGCCAAATCCATCCACACTTACAAACCTACAGGGAAAAACTAAAGAAACCAGTTAGTTACCTCAGCACAGAGGCTCCTCTGGGAAACCCCAGGCTCTCTCCATTTCTGATATCTCCTTTATCCTTCACAGTCCCTGTCCACATGAGAACAGTCGCCAGGCACCCTGAGTTACTTTTTCTCCATTCAGCCCATGTTTCACAGAGATCTTTGAAAGCTTGCTCTGCCCTCTCCATCCAAAAAGGGTACCAAGAATTGGCAACCCATGAAATATTAAATTCCAAAAGAATTTGTGTTTTTCCTATGGAAAAGGACTATGCCTCCGCACCAGAGAGGTCATAAAANAGAACAGTCACCAGGCACCCTGAGTTACTCACTTTTTCTCCATCCAGCCCATGTTTCACAGAGGTCTTTGAAAGCTTGCTCTGCCCTCTCCGTCCAAAAAGGATACCAAGAATTGGCAATCCATTAAATATTTATTTCCAAAAGAATTTGTGTTTTTCCTATGGAAAAGGACTATGCCTCCGCACCAGAGAGGTCATAAAAGTTTGTTTGTCACAGAAAAACAGAATGTACGCCTGACCACTCTGTGTAGAGGCCTCCTATCTTGAGGAGCCAGAGATGCTTAGACATCCTTAGTAAGAAGGGGGTCCTTAATAGGATGGGCCACAACATCAACCCAAGAGCAGGGACAACCCCATGTCCTGGTGGTGCTCAGAAAGGAGGGCTGAAGCCAAAGCCAGACTCTGTTAGATTCCTAAATGTGCCTGAAGTGGGTAATTCAGCATAAGAGACATTTTACTCAAGTTGACTCAAATTTGATGTCTGTAGCTGGGAAATGTGAACTGCCTCTGAGTACACATCAGGGTTTTCCTGTGTGCTCGTAACAATTTCATTAAATTTGTGGAGAAACATTTTTATTGTTCTCAGAGACTAAAATATTCTTTTTTCTTTCTCAGTTCATACTATGGGAGGAGGTTAAGATGTGATTTTGGAGCTGACAGCTTTTTGCAAGGCGAATCTGGAATACTTATTCAAAACTCATCGCATAAAACATCTGATCAAAGTGCTTTGGGTTCCATTATCATGAATTTCTTAAATAGAAGCAGATGGTATTTTACTGTGAGAAAGCACTGAGATTTCTTTTCTTTCACTTCTTATCTAAAGGGTGCACTGTTCATATGAATTCTTGTGCAATGACTGAAACCAGAAATAAGTAGCTTGATTAACTGAACTCTCCCTAATGAGATATCTTGTTCGTCTCTGTATCACTATTTTACCTTACAAAACAGAACTTGGAAATTCCTGATTCCCTGTGATTAAAACACTGTCAGGTTTGAACAAGTTTCAAGTGATTTATATCTTTTGGTTCAATTATGTGTCTCTAACAATAAAATCTGAGCAGGAATTCATGACTATCCCTAGGTGTGAATGTAGACAGGAATGAGGTGGGAAAGTTGGGAAACAAATCCCAGTTACAGGGGGCAACCTGAAATCCTTTCTGTTATTACTTTAATCATGTTATTTGAAATTATGCATGAACTGAATTCTTCCATGTGCAGCTTCACCCAGAGTTAGAGTTTTGCCTACATAATCTGCAGTCAGGAAGGAGGCATAAGATTGATGTTCTTGTGTTTTTCCATTTTTTCTCCTGAAAACCCTTTTTTTTTCCCCAAAGAACACCTGAGGAGCTTTTCCACTTCCCCATCACTTCTTCTACTTTCTTTATTCTTTGCATCTTCTTTGCCCAGAATTACAGGTCAATAACTTTGTAAGTCCATGGATTTGATTGTATCTTATCATAAACAGAAATGTTGTTATTGTGCTCTGAGGTTACAATGAAGATTATGAGAGTAAGTTACATTATTCTCTGCCCAAAGGTTTACTTTGAGACAATCTATGGCAGTTCAATATCACAGGAGATCTAAGAGGCGATCCTTATAACTATGGGATTAAAGACAGATTTTTTTTTAGATGCAAAAAGTAGATTCTTTTTTTCTTTTATTTTGAATGAACTATCAGAATGTTACCATGACTGATGTAAAAAGAATCCTGCCTCTTAACACTCTCCATTTCTATGAATTTTGCATCAAGGTTAAGAAAGATAATGATCTTCATAAAAGCAATTTCCAAATCACTGCACAAAGATGTGAGTTTTAGTGCTTTGAATGTGGATGAGGTATCCACATTGCTCTGGAGATTGTGCGTAGACCTGCATTTCTAAGTTGAGCAAGAACTCTACTTTCATTTAACTTGCATAATTTTGGTGGCTCATGTTTAATATAATTAGACATGATAACTTTGCATTTCTGTTCAAAGAAAGGACCTCTTTCTGGCAAAAAACAAAGCCCTGATAAAACTTATAAATACTTTAAAATTCAGTTTTATTCTGGGGAAAACTCCTGGCTTAAAAATTTTGGAGGACAAGGTGTTCCTCACAGAGATGGACAAGGGTCAACTCAACCTCTCTGTCATTATCCTACTGAGACATTTTGACCCTGACTTGGAGGAATAAGGTTGTGTTTTGACGCTTGTCGAAAACACCAGTCTTGACGCAGATTTAATCAATTAAAGGCTTTTGGGAGCTACAGAGGGTCATATCTAATGTCTGTTAGAACAAATGAGAATAACCTTAGCAATGACAGTACTTTTTAAGTTATCCTGTGAAACGAGCAGTCTAAGATTTCTTTCATCAAGAGTACATCTACAGGGTAGACACCTGCATTTCATCTTCTGCCTGGATCCTTCTAGCAGGGGAACAGAGAAAAATAGAAATTTATAGGATGTCATTCATCCTATTTTAATGCAGATTTCTGAAATAGGCCGTGTGAATTGTGCTCTAACAATGTCTCTTCCTCTTGATTGCTCATGAAGATGCAGATACATCAAGTGCAGATATGGGAAATTAGGTGAGCAGGATGCCAGTCATTAGCAGTCTAGGAGGATCATTTGAAATGTGCAGCAGATGGCTCTGAAATGTCTGGAGTTCTGGCTGATCCACCCTAAAAATCACAGCGTGCTCCGCTCTATTTTTAGGAAACCAGGACAAAAGTCCTTGGATAACTCAATGCATGACAATCACCCCACAAGCTATTTCAGTCAAAGCTGTGATTGGTACAAGACACTTAGCTCACGTACTAAATACCTGTTACAAAGTCACTGCTGTGTTTGCAAGGGGACCCCACAGTCTCTCTGCTCGTAGCCTTGTTGGATATTGCAGCAGCTTTGGGTAGCACTTGCTCAAGGAGCCTCTTGCCCACGAGCGCGCGTTGCCAACCTCGCAGCAGCGCCGCTCTTGCCAGCTCTGGGGGACTCCTGACACTGCGTCAGGATGTTTGGCACAGCAAGCTGGCGCTGCTTTAATATTGCTCTTCCTTGGGTGATGCTATGCCAAGAATTCTTCAGATCTCCCTGAAGTGATTAAGGGAGCTTTAAGGTAAGAGTAAAATGAGCATCGCTAAACTAAAATGCGAAATAAGAAATTGGTTTTTGGATGTAGAAACACATAGCAAAAGTTAAGGTGCAGTGCACCTTATAGCAACCTCTCTCTTCAGGCTGTTTTTAGTAAATTTATTTCAGTGAGCTTGTTCTCAGCTCAAAATGACATAGAAGGTAATTCACCTGTTTCTCAAAAACAGGGACTTCTTTAATTGTGTCCTATCCTTAGGCTGTGCCGTCCCTAAAATGAAATATTTGCAAGAAATCTCATCGTCCTTAGAAAGCATCTGTTGATTTTTCCTTGAATCTTAGAGTGACTCTCAACCCTCCATATTGATTTAATCTGGATGCTGACACTGGTTCCTTTGCTCATGGCAATAATTTCATGTTGTTGTGCTTTTGGAAAACCCGCCCCCCCGTGCTTGGTAGATCTTCTTAGCCTTGAAAATGGGCTTTATTGTAACACAGCGTGTTTACACCATGTAAATGAACTTCTTTCCAATAGACAAAGAAGAGTCACAACATCTCTGATGAGTAGTTCCTTCATGAGAAAGATAAGCGTACGTATTTCCTAAACATATGTCCCACATTAGCCCCTCAAGATTTGGGGGTTTCTGAATGGTTGTGTTTACACCATCTCCAGATTGAAGAGATTTTAGTTGATGCTTTATTCATGAAATCCTGTTCATTTGTTTAAGAAGAGTTTGCTGGAGATATGTAAAGAGATGCACAGTGAGAGGAGCCTGTGAGGTATTTGGATCATCATGTAGATGTCCCGGTAGAGAAGACAGCTTAAAATAGCCCAGCTGAAACTAGGGCAGAATGAGGCATGCCGTTCACCTTGCACAAGTGCCAACACAGCCTCCATGTCTTGCCTCAACCATTGGGGCAAAATTACACATGGTTAGTTTTCCTTATTTTCTTTCAAATGGAAGTTGAACATTTTTCTGTGTTTTCTTGGGGAAAAGAAAGGGAAAGCATTCAGCAATATAAGCTGGCTGCACACTGACTAGATGGGGAAGTGTTATATCTGGAAAGGAATTAAAATTTACTAGTTTGCTGTTGCTGTTTGGCTTTACAAGTTTTTGTCTTCTGTATTTGTATCATGCTTAGCACAGAGAGGACCTGTTGTCATTAGCCTCGGGCATTAATGGATTATCCATATAATTGTAGCCTGCATACTCAGCTGGGCAGCTTGCTGCCTCTGTCTGTGCATGCAAAACTGACGTCTTTCTCTTTTCAGCTCTGTGTGACACAGCAGGGAAGAGGGCTGAGTCACCTGTGTTATCCTCATTACTTAAAGCATCTTTGCCTGCCAGGACATCTGGAGCATTTGGAGGTTGTCTTGGTTTCTTGGTCATCTGTTTGGCCACTTCAGCCACTGGAAAAATGCACGGTATTTTTATGGAACAGACTTTCAGGAATGTGTATCCAAACATATGTCTCACAAGTCAAGTTGATTGCATTTATGTATATTTGTTAAATAATAGTAATTAGAAAAGGCATATATATATACATTTAGCATTGAAGTTTAGCAGAAATACTCTAGGCACTAAGATCATCAGGGTGCAGAATTTGTCCCTGCCTGCTGGAAAGTGATAGTACAGTGAGTTGTCCAGCGGCTGCAGAAACACCTAGTTACTACTGCGGGTAAGTTGAGTACAACCTCTCATCAGCTTTTGAAAATGCCTGTTATATTTTCATTACTTTGATAAATATCAAGGGTCACTTTGAGTCTCAGAGCAGAGATTTCTCAGAGAAAGCTTTTAACTTCAGGCTGACATTTTACCTTAGCCTGGTAAGGTAGGCATGTTTTTAGAGATTAATTCAAGCACACTATTCACTTTGCACAGTTAGTTTTGAATTCACTCAAACAGCCTGATCTCTTGCAGGTCCCTGGGTTTCTAATGACATTAATATTAAAGCCAGACATACCAAATACTTTACCAATACTTTACTTCCCCTCCACTACTCCTCAGTAGTATCCAGAGACGAATTAACAAATGCTCTCACAAAATGTGTTTAGAAAGCCTTTCCAGTCCTCAGCTAGTATTGAAGTGCAGGCAGAACAGAGATACATCCATCAACTCTGGGGTGGCCCCATGTGCTGTTTGGATCCCTCCAGAGATGCCCGACTCTCCTCCTGGACCCACTCGGCCACATGGAGCTCATACCAAGCACTAGGCTCTTAATGGGTCATCCTTTATCTCTACCGTGGCCAGTTCTAGGCTGCAATGAGCATCCACATAGACACGTCCAAGTACTACAGCATGAGCGCTCATGGTACCATAAGAACTTCAGTCAAGAAGGCTTGACCTCCAGCTTCATTTGCTCAGCACTAGGCTTTCTTAGCTGTCTTGCCACCATCACTTGGCAGACACAGCATTCTGTCCTGCTGTGAGTGGAAAAGGTGTCCCGGGAGTGCTCACTGTACCCCTTAGACACATCTCTTTTTCAATGACTTGTCTTCAGTGCCCCATTCTATGCCTTCATAACCAATGCGGCTGACACATGAGCTGAATCACTATTCGTAAATAAGGGTTTAAAATGGAAAAGGGTGCCATACCAAATTTTAATTCAAAATATTTTGTTTCAAATGAGTTTTTAGGGAAAAAGGGTATTGGAAAAGATTCTGGGGAAGCTGCATCTATGGGTAAAGTAATAAGCAGCATTTTGAAGAGGGGACAAGCCTGATATTAAGAACACTAGTAAAGAAGAAAGTGAAATCCATGAGGGAACTATTAATAAAGCATTAAAATTTCATTTACAGGTAGTCTACTTAACTTGGTACTACTTTAGCACTAATATGTTAATGTGGAGGGTTATTTATAGTGCAGTAAATCCTTTTATCCCTTAACTTGCAAATTTACTCTTGTTGCGGTGTGTTGCCAAATTTAAAGGAGCTGATACCGTAATTAGTATTCTGTGGAGCAAAACAAATTGTGTGTGTGTGTGTGTCAAAACAATATCATCCTGAGGGAGCTAGGGAAGTAAACAGGCTCAGCTCAAGGTATGTTCAAGTATGGCTCTATTCCCTGTGAGTGAAACAGCTTTCTGCTCCTAAAGAGACTCCAATGCTCTTTAACCTACTGATCTCAGAGCATCTTCTTAGGAGACAGCTCAGAAATCCATGCGTGATGCATCCAAGACTGACTCTAAATCATCTCTTGAATGTTATGATGACAGATTAACAGGGAAGAGGGATTAATGATGAACCTTCTCATTCAATTCACTCTACTCTCTACTCTAAGAAGTTGAAGGCAACACTAATCCACCTGCACTGAACTGGTGTGCTAGATGGATAAGCCCTTCATAAAACACTGGCAACAAAGACCATGCAATTTTGGAGCCTCCCATTGAGCTGGGGTAAAGAGCAGCGAGTACCTGGGGTATCTGGTTTGCACTGCTTCTTGCTCCGGCTATGGGCAAGCAAGTTCCTCAAGTGGGCACCATGATGTGGAAAAGGTTGAGGTTCAGTAGAGGAGGGCTGGAAAGACAGACAAAGTGTTTGTGCAGTCTTTGTTTTTGAACATGCAGGCATCTGCCTCCAGAATCTGAACGGCTGTAGAAATTGTTTTAGAAATTAAACATAACCGGGCCCAATGCACAGAGTAAATACACTGTGACTTATGTTAAGCAAGCCTGCATAAAACCCAAATGACTGTAGCAACATTAGGACAAAATAACTTCTCAAGTACACAATGCATGTAACAGTTTGATGTTCTCGTCTAATTGCAATAAATGGCAGACAGAATAAGAGGACATTGCCGAAGTTTTGCATTAGCACACAAGTTTGATGACATTTTGATTGATTTCAGGATGGAGGCAAAAGCCTTCAGATTCTGAGAGAGCTGCAGACAGTCCTGTGTACTTTAGTCTTTCTCTGGCATTTCTATAACAACATATAATACCACATCGTCCATTTTAATTCACCTATATCCTTACCCACAGCAAGTTTTTGCACCGTTAGGAATCAGATGCTAATGGTTTAATTTGCATGGCCATATCCTCATCCTCTGCAAATTCAGTTGGGACTTTAAGTCAACTTGCAGGTCGTCCTGTTAGGCTGCTTGGTCACAGCATCACCTCAGAGTCACCTTGGAAAGATCTATTTCTGTTGCATGCTGGTGTACATGCAGGGTCAGGGCAATTTCACATCCACATGAGGGAGATCAGAATCAGGCTTTTCACATGAAAAATTACAACTCTGCCTTCTACTGAAATGACTTTGTTACAATCTCTGACATTTGGTTGGGTGGGTTTTGTTTGGAAAAAAAATGCTTTTTCAAAGTTTTCTGAGGCTCTGTTGGGAGCAGAAAATCAATACTCATGTTAATACTAACTTACAGCTGTTTGCTGCCATTGTGTGTGTCAACACAATTGGCAGTGTCAGCGCAATTAATTTTGCTGCCAACCATAGCAACACTATGGTAATATAATACGTCAGATGTACAAAAGTTCCTGCTCATCAAACAGGTGAGACTTTCAAAGCATTTTTAATATTGGTTCAATGTTGCTCCTACCGATTTCCTGGGGAGAGCCTGGCATTGCTTCCTTTGAAGCTTTTGAAGAGCAGGGGAACATTATCTTTGGTTCAAGGGAAGCAAAAAGACCTTTCAGAAGACCCTTGAAAATACACTCTTTTAATCACAAAAGCCTTCATCAAGACTAATCTGATCAATGAAATTTATGGGCCCCTTTTCCTTTTAGGAGACACCACATGACAGTCCTGAGACCCTTGGATTTTTTTTTCTTTCTGTAGAAGTTAGATGCCTCTCATAGGATGGATGGATGGGAGAGGGAGTTTTCTTCACCGTTCTATGGCATAATGGTCCCTGGCACTTCTGTGGTGGTGTGAGAGACAGATGAAGGCAGAGAATTGGGTAATGGGGGACTGAACAACTATATCCTGAGAAGATAGCGGGGGTACAGACTGCTCTGCTGTCTGCTCTTCCCCAGAATCAAGAACGTGCATCTACAGAGCCTTTGCCAGCCTAGAAGGAAGATAATTGGACTCAATATTCTCAGCATCACTTTAGAAAGCAACAGCATCAACCCAAATAACCCTTCTTCGCTGCAGAAAGTGATTTATTCAGTGTCATTCATCCTTGCTTCACACACCGAATCAGCACAGCCAGGCCATATAGATCTCAGCGTCCTGACGGTTTGCTCTTGGTGCTCTATAAATAGCGCTTCATTACTTTCCAGATTGCTCACCCAGCCCCCACACAGCGTGTGCCGTCTTTGGCACGACCATGTCAGGACGGATCCCAGAGAGTCATCTAACAAGGCTTCGTTTTGCATGCAAAGGCAAGAGAATCATCATTACTCAAAACACTCCTGGTATCCGATAGCAGATAAATAGGTCTGCTGGGAAAAGGCATCTGCGGATGAATGGCCAAGAAGCTCTAATGGCAACAGTAAAAGGTTTCAGAGTGTCATTCTGCTGTCCATCATCAGTTATCTCGGAAATGTTTACCACTGCTGTTCCTCCTCATGCAAAACAAACATGCAGACTGTTTTTAATGCAGTTAGCGATGCTTTTTAGTCTAGATGTGCTGGGGAAAAAATCATCTGGCCTATATATTTTAAAACTCTGAATGAATATTTTACCCTTAGTTTGGAAAGCAAAGAAGGAGCTGTCAAATCAGGTTGGTATCTGAAAGGCAAGGAAATTCTTCTATCATGCCTGAATTTTATGTGATTCAGATTCAAGCAAGGCAGCTTAGTTCTTTAACCTCTCTCCCCATGTCCATAGATTAAAATGGTGCAAGACTGCTCCAGATCTTTTATGTCTAACCTGTGCACAGCCAGGATTAAATTGTATATATTCAAAGGACTCATCTAATTCCAAGGCATGTGCAAGAGTTACAGTAGAAGGCAACTAAAATCACAGTGGGAGAAAGGATGAACAAAGAGATCACAAATGCAAGTCCTCAGAGATTTGAAGGGGATCTGAAAAATGAAGTTTACTAGAAGAGCAAAAGACAGAAATCTTCATGGAGAAGAGGGGAAAATCCAACATTTAGAAAGAAGGTATTAAGAAATGAGGAAAAGGGGTAAGTGCTGAGTGTTATATAGAGGAATTATGAAAAGATGTGCAAGCAGATCCTGACCATACAGAACTTTTTTCAGGTTTTGCAGGTGTGGGCTCACATAAGAAGGCTATGGCTACATGATAAAGCCAAAACATGATAAAGTCACCCAGTTCAGCACCCACACTGTCCTGCCGTTGGCCCGTTTCACTGTGCTTTGCTTTGCCATGGGTGCAGACAAGGCTGCAATGTGTCGTGTAGGCCAGCTATACCTGCATATAAATCCGAAGCTGAAGGACACAAACCTGATCTAAACACCAGAAAATGATCTAGGGTGGGATTTGATCACATGTGGATGTCTTATCTAAGCTATCCATGCCATTTATGGAAAGAAAAGATGTTTCTAGGGTGCAATGCAGTTTCTGTTAGAATAGATATTTAATAGATATCTGCATCTCTGGACACTTTAACATACCCACTAAAACATGCATCTGATATGTTTTAAGATTCTTTTTTTAGGAAAAGGGGAAGGGTACTCCCAAAGTATCAAGAGCCGTGGGTAAAAACTGTGGTGCCCAAAACAAAGTGAGATGAGTCCGAGGATCTGGATCTTCTACAGGGTTTGGGGATGCCTTAGACAGAGACCTCACTGTAAGTGTTTTCTAAATACACCTTATTTTACAGCAGCTGAGACTGCACACCCTCTGTCCTCACACATCAGCTTTCTCATGGCTGTCTAGATTATTCCAGGCCTGACTCATGATGATCCTTGAATGACCTGCCGGTAGAAACAGTGCTTAAGTAGGTCGAAACTGAGCCAGAGATGCAAGGAAGAGTTAAAAAAATACAAAATAATTAAAAAATGCCTCTGAAGCAGCTCGGTTGTATAGCTCCACTATCTTGTTCAATATGAGGGCCTGACATGGCAATAAATTGGGGATTATTTGTTCTGCAAAACCTTCATATAGCTTGAAGACTTGAATAGAAAAATCTACCTCATGTCTTCTCATCTGAAGTCACTGCGGTGTCTCCTGGTTCAGGCCTTCAGAGAATCAAACATTCTTTCTCAAATAAAAATAAGCTTGAAAGCTACCATTAACATTATTGTAATTAGATAAACATTAACAAAAAGGAGTTAAAAAGTTATTATATGTGTAATATATAATTTTATATATAAAAATAGGACATTCTTTTAGTGTTACTATTTAACTTGAGGTTCCAAAGAGTTTGAGAAGTTTTGGTAACCTTAAAGTAAGAACATAGATATAAGCAAGAATTCATAGGGGTTATTTTGAACTGCACTCAGATGAGCTTCAGTAAAATACTGTATCTTCAAAGAATGTTAATCCTTATCTCGAATAAAGACCGACCCAGATGGAAAGTACACAGAGGACCCGGTTATCTGAGAAAATCTGAGAGGGCAAAGTGATTGAAAACACAGACGTGAGTGCAGGTTAGTTCTAGAAGGATTTTGTAAGCAGGAAGAGCAGAAAAGGGTTAATATCTTCCCTTCCCCTGCAATGTATTCCCCCGCAAGCTAATGTCAGCCTACAGGCCTGACTAATCCGGAGTGTGGCTGCTAATTGCTGTCATCCAAACAGAAGCTGGCAGCCATTTAATTTTCCCTTTCATTTGGTGTCATTAACATTAGCGACATATGGCTGCTTCTCCTGCCACGGCTAAATGGCTACTGCAGAAACCTAAGGCCTGGGCTCTGCAAACATCAAAGCCCACGATTAACTTCAAGTGTCTCATTGACGTCAAAAATAACCGTTTATGGACCTTTCTCCTAAAGGCTTAAAAGCCGTCAGTATTTTTTTCTGAGCACAGCCATAGCTGCAGTATAAAGGTAGATTTTTAAGAGCATCTTTAACTTACAGCAGACTAATGGAGCGGCATTATAACGCACAGGCAATTCTGGAAATGAAGCTTGAAATAATTCTCCCAGTTCTTCCTGTATAAATTATTACTTACAACTCAGCTTTCTTCTCTCTTTTTTTTCCATTGTACTTTAAAGTAAAAGAGCAGAGCAATTGTTTTTAACTCAAATTGCATGATTTTTCTGAATTACTTTCATATCCTCTCACTCGAAGCAAAATATTAGTTTAAGATTTCAGCTGCAAATCTCAAAACTCCTAGTGGTATTTACTGCTATCTGCCTTTTACTAGATTTAAAAATCCTTTAAGTATGTTGCCTTATATGTGTTGTTGTTTTTTTCATGTTGCAGTTACATGATGCTTCACAGACCCAGCTCTGCTTTATTCTAGCTCAGATGCATATTTCTAGCTAAGCTGATTAAATTTTCAAATAGTGCATACTTTTTCCGATGGCCTCATGCTTACTGTGCCATGCAGAACTTTTGCTATCCTGCCTTCAGGTAAGATTTTCAGGATTTAATACTGCAGGCATTTCAGATCCTATTCAAATAGCAAAGCAAACAAAGTGACAGTGTTGCTTTTAAAGCCAAAGATGTTTTTGAACCTTTTATCGTTTTGAAATGTAAAGCAGTAAAGAAAAAAAAAAAAGTTCACTGATCTTAGCGATTTTTCTTGCTAGGAAGACAGCAAGTCTCACAAAAGACTGTAAATATTTTTTGGAAACATTCAGCCAGAGCTAGAGATTAGGATGTAGCCTTTCATTTATAAATTGAGTTGTTCCCACTGCAAGTTTCCAAATTAAATAATTTAGTGAAAGCAGGAGGGAAGAGCAGCAGCTGACAAAGCGCACTCTGGTGCTCCCTTTCCTGCTCCACCTCTGGACCCCCGCATAGGGGAAAAGAGCCCTTCCCATTGGAAAAAGTGATTCTGCAAACAGATTTGCTTCCCACCACAATTTTTTCTTATTCAAGGCCAACATCTGGAGGCAGGATTCACTTTTCAGGAAGTTAACCTTGTATCACCTGTTTTCCCTGCAGGAAACCCGTAATGAATGCAACCAAAAGGATCCAAGTCCGTATGTATTTGGAGTGATCCGTTTTCTTTCCTCTGGCTAGAGCTAGAAGTGGAGCAAGGCTCAGTGTGGGAGCAAAGGGAAATTTCAAACGTGTCTTGCCTCTGGATTGCTGCAGCCAGGTCCTCGAATGGATGAGCGAATGGAGGGACACGCGAAGCCACTTGGATTTAGTGACTAGCATCACCAAATAGCATGACACCACCCCGGGGGTGGTGAGGGGGCTTAGCTGGCACAAACACACATCTCCATGCTCCTCATCACCGCTCAAGAGACGAATAAAGGCTGAGTCAAACCTGCATCACAGCAATCACAGTCAAATTGCCAATAAATAAATAAATAAATAAACACTCAACAAAACAGAAATTGTAAAAAAAAAAAAAAGGCGTTATATATTGGAGCTGGAAAAGGCGGGTTGGCAGAGGCAGGATGCATGTGTGATGGAGGTCTCTGTGCTGGGTACTGGCTGCCAAAAGCAGGAAGGGAGAGATGGAGAGGAGCGGGATGATGTGTGAAGCCGGACAGTGATGCCAGGGCCTGCTGGTACCCAAGGCACCGATTAACTGCAGAGAGCTGCGACATGTCGCAGGAAGGTGGGATGAAATCTGGCCCCAAATATGCATTCCCCAAGGGAGAGGGCTTATTTGCTCGCCGGTGCCTTTGGGTCAGGCTGTGACTGAGCTGCATCCCTTGTCCCACAGGGAAGGGGCAGCACCAGAGGCTCCGACCAAGCGGGCAGGAGGGACTCAGCACCCCCTCGCCATGCACGAGCAGGGGACAGAGATCCTGACCGTGCCCTCCAAGCGGGATGACGGGGCGGGGGTGGTTCCCGTGATTTCACTGCCACCCCAGAGCCTGTGGGCAGCAAGGGGGGCAGGATGCGGGGATGCAGGGATGACGGGATGCCCGTGCTCCCAGTAGGGATGAGCACAGGGTGTCACCGCGGTGTCTCCCCCATCGCCTGTGGGGCGGTAGGGGGGCGGGATGCGGGGTGCTGCCGTGCCCCGGTGCGGTGTCGCTGTCCCCGCGGTGTCGCTGCCCGCGCGCGGCCGGAGCAGCGGCGCGCAGCATGCGCCTGCGCTGCCTTCCTCCTCCTCCTCCTCCTCCTCCTCCTGCCGCGCTCCTCCTCCCGCGGCTCTGGCGGGGCCGGCGGCGCGGGTGATGCCGCGCTGCGGGCAGCGCCGGGGGCA
>VWPW01000688.1:69616-80160 GCA_013389825.1 Crypturellus undulatus
TGCCGCGGGCCGGCGCGGGCCGGCGCCGCTGGCTCTGCGGCTGGCTGCTGTGCGGCTGGCCCGCCGCCGCCCTGCTGCTGCCGCCCTGCCAGGAGGTGAGCCCCTTCCCTGCTTCCCGACCCCGCTTCCCTTCCCTGCCCTCCGCGGGATCCCGCGGGAGACAGGCACCCCCCGCGGCGAGCACTGCGCCTCTCCCCGTCGCGTCGGGCCGCGGCGCAGCCCCGGCCGCGGGGCTCTGCAGCCCCCCGCCCGCCACGACCCCTTCCTCCCCCCTCCCCAATGCCTCTTCTCCCCTCGAAATGCCAGAACCCCCCAAAAAACAGAGGAGTCGGCAGGAAACTTTCTGCATCTCCCCGCGGTAGAGTCGGAGCCGGAGGAACCCTCGGGCCAGCAGGGTAGGGACCTGGCGCTGTCCCCGCGGCGGCCGTGGGACAGAAGCGACCAGCGCAGGTGGCCGTGGGGAAGGTGGCTCTGCTGCTCCTCTCCTGCCAGGGTGTCCCTCATCCCCTCCGGCTCTGGGGACCTGCTCCTGGCTGCTTCTCCGTAGGTGATGCGGAGCCCGTCCTGCATTTTGAATCCTGGAGCAGGGGTGAAGGGGTGCTGGTAGCTGGGGCGCTGCTCTGGGAGGGAGGCCTGGTGCAGCCTGGGGCAGTCCCCCGTCTTCGTGATGCTCTGGAGCACACGGGTGCTGGGGTCCACAGGAACTGCCTTCCTCACCCTGCACTTTGCTGGCGTGCTGTTCAGCACTGAATAACTTGTGTGTCCTGAGACGATGCAAGGCTGCAGCCTTGGGATGGGGATGAGGTTTGGGATCCTGGCTTGGGGGAGGCTTGGGGTGCAGAGAGGGCATCCCTGACCTGGGCATAATCCCTCCGTCTTCACCGAATCCTCATTTTCTCCCTCTGAGGCGCAGAGCTTCCGCAGGAGAGCACAGCATGAATCTGGAGAGGGGGACATTTCCATCCCAGGAGGCTGGGGGCAAATGTGGTGTATCTAGTTTTGGCCATAAGCAAATAGAGATTTTTGTGTCCTTAGGGGGCCTGACCTAGCTGCCTGCTTTAAAGCATCTACCTCTGTTCTGAGCTGGTGCCCTCTAAGACATGACCCATCTCATCTTAGCCTTTGCCTAAAGACAGGAGCAATGTGGATGGTTAAAGCTTGATGAGCTGAATCTTGACAGAAGTATTGGATTTATATGGTCAGTATTTTGAGGATTACAGGCTGGGCTATAGGTGCCCAAATTTCCTCCCAAACCCAGCTCCTTTGGATGTGGGCTTTGAGTGCTTTTCCTTTCTGTTCAGCATGATGGACCACATTCATTGTTTAAATATTTTGAAGTTTCACTCACATACTGCTTAAGACAGAGACTTCCCTCACTCATGGGGCTAAAAAGCCATTTGTAACCTGGGCTTGGGTATGTGAGTGCATCCATGCAACAGCAAGTCCCAGGGGAACTAATTCCAAATGCATCTGGATGGAGAAGAAAAATAAGATCTTAGCCTGCAGAGAAGCAGGGTTTACTTTGTTTTTGCAGGGAGGAAGAGCAAAAATTGATAGTTCATGTAAAACAGGGCTGAGACATGTGTGTCTCTACACTTCACCAGGCTAAACTGATTATTCTGGATGTATTGCTATTAAAATGACAGCAAAACCTCCCTCCCGTTTGACTCTGAATAGAGCAGACTCAGGCTGGAATGAAGTCTTGCGATGAAAAATTCTGCTTGTTAAGAGGGTATTAGAGCCTTTTGAAGACTTGGTTAGGGTCTTACTGTTTTTATCCAAAAAGCTTGAAAAACCCAATGCTTAATGCACTGGAGGTAGCTCATTTTTGCATCTGTAGGGGATCCTTCTTTTAGCTGCATATATTTTTCTTTTCTCCTTCTTGACAGCTTGTTTTTCTGTCTCTTCACTGTTGTGAGAAATAGGCATATCTGCCAGTCTGTGAGATTTCTGCACTGCTACAGTATTTGGAGCAGTGGGATCTCTAGCTATGCCTAAGGCTCCATGGTGCTCTAATAACATAGATAATAAAAATAACAATGTATTGCAGTGTCATTTTTCAGGAACCTTTTGACATTGCTTTTTTTGATTCATTGGGGGCTCCAATAATTCATAGCACAGTGGGTTTGAGCAGAGCATGTCTGTGCTGCAAACGAAATGTAAGAACAGTTCATATGAATATTCCCATGAGCGGTTTTCATGTAGTAAATCTATTTAGCCATCAGGCATGACAGGGTTTGATGTGGCTATGATGCCCGTACACACCAGTGGCCTTTGCTGAGCCCTCTGATGCTGGCAGCTTCCAAGGTCTTGCTCCAAGACAGCTTCTATGGGATGAGGGTCCAAGCGTCCCCACACCCTTTGGGTTTGGGTGGCCAGGGTACCTCAAGGATGCAGAAATTTGGAAGCCCCAGTGATGTATCCTGTTCTGCTGGTGACTTCCCAACTCCAATTAGGACAGTGGCAGAAGAACTGCTGAGTGAGTTCTTGTTACTGAGAGCAGTGATGAACAGGCTATCACAGATGTTTCGTGTGTTGCCTACATTAGTGACTTGAAATGGAGCTAGTGACCCCCTCATGATTTTCCACTGGGATAATATACATGTTTCCCTGTTGCAGTGAAAACTGTGTATTGGTTCATGCCTCTCACCCTGACACTGCTGAGTACATTTTTGTGAAGTCTTATTTTCCACTGCTTTGGGCTTTTTCTGAGCTTTCCAACTGAATAAGCCTCCTTTGGCTTCCCCTTAAACACTCTCCCAGCTCTGAGAAGATCTTGCTTTTAGGACATTTTATCTGATACTCAGCCTAAGTGGATCTTTTCTTCATTTCATCATTCTTCTCCCTCTCTAATTTTTGCAAGTATGAAAAAAGTGGTTCTTCCACTTCCCCTTCAGGCAAATTGTTTGCATAGGGATATATGAGGTATCTGTTTGCCGTCATGTGCTTTTTGATTCTCAGTCACTCCACAGATTGTGAACAAATACATATGTTTCGGATACACATCATAAATATGATTGCATTGTATTGGTTTACATAGTGGAATAGCAGGTGAATCAAAAAAGGAATCCTAAAATGACTGAGTGGAAAGCATAACGGTAAAAGCCTTCTATAAAATATATTCTTTCCTTACAAGTCTACTGGAATTTTCTGGAGAAGATATAACTGATAGAAATAATTTATTTGGGCAGTGAAAAAATTTCAGAGAAAATCAAGATGAACTAGGAAGTGTTAAGGAGGGTGGTGAAGCATGAACGTGAAACTGGGTCAGGTACAAAGAACTTTGTTGAAGTAATGTCCATTTTCATTTAGAGAAAAGGTAAAAAAAAGGTTGCGTCCAAGTTTAGTATTAAGCATCTCCAAGTGTATTGGTATAGTAAGTCTAGAGAATACAGTAAGATCTGGGAAATGAGGTGAAATTCCTGTTTCTGTATGAAGGCTGGAGAGAAGAAGCCTGTCAGTCTTGGGAAGGACTTTACGTAACAAAGCTATATAATTAGCTAGCGTTCCTGTCAGCAGATACAGACCAGCAGGAATAACAGGAATGTCTGCCAGAAGGAATCCGAATGATCTTATGTGTTCCTGTATTTTGAGTGAGCAGTGCCTGCTCGGGAAGAAGGCTGGGGCCACGGATGGTGGCTCAGCGGAGCCATCATCCTACGTGCTCATGGTGAAACAAGCTGGCAGCTGATTTAAAAAAGAATCTTGCGCCTTATCATTAGTACTTGGGAACCTTGAGTACTGTGTTTGTTCTAGAGCTGGTTAATAAATGTACAGTGGCCACAGCAAAGAAGGTGGTGTTGTCTACAGAACAAGTGAGTTAACTTAGGAGAGGAAGAGAAAGAAGAACATATATTAATGCAGAGAAAATGAATCACATGCAAGTCTTTAAGATAATGTAGAAATGAAAAAGGCTGTCTGTGCGCTTGAAAGGCTAAATGCTATTACTGTTGGAAGGTAATATATTTATATTTAACTGTAATCAATGCTTGGGATTTCTTGGTCTCTGGGACTCATTTCATTTCTGTTGACTTTAAAATCTCTGAAGGATGTTAGCTCATTGATATGTTTTGGAAGGAATTATTCTAATTTGGGCTTTCATTGTCCCTTATTGGTTTGCTTTCCCCATGTCTGAAGTATCTGTGCTATTTATTTTGGCAACAAAGTAGGAGCTATATTATCTGCTGGGGTGATCTGAAGTTGTACTTCTGGTTTTCTAAACACTCTTGAACATCTGAAAGGTTCTTAATTTATGAATCATTCATAGTCAGCAGAAGCAGCTGAGGAAAGTTTCCTAGATGGATTACATTATTACTAGCTCTTGATATACAGACTTGTATTTTTGAGGTGAAATGAGATATATACAGCTTCCATTTGCCATTTTGATGGAGAGTCATAAAGAGGAGGAAAGAGAAGCAATAACCACACTATAAAAATGATGTCAGTAAAGTCAATGAAGTGAAACCAGGTGCACAAAGGGGAGAAGACAGCGGCCAAGGCACGGGAATGGCCAAAGGCAGAGTTACCTTCAGTACACAGGCGAGAGGTGGGCTGAAATACCCCTGAATTGAAAACCTGAGAAGGAAGATGGATGCTAGTATAAAAAATGTGAAATGAAGCATGGTTGTAGTGGCTCCAGATTAAGAAAATTAGAAATGGTGCTGTAATAGAACATAAACTTGAACAACTAATATGCTTTCAGCCAACAAAACATTGCATGTCCTCTGTCATGAAACAAAGCTTGACTGTTGAGGATGGGTGTTTGTCATCATAAGGAAATTCATCATCAGGAGTTCAATAAGATTGTTTTTTTAGAGAGGGTAGGTGAGGACGTGAGCTCTGCTGGGGTTCCCAGTGCATCCATGACCGGTACTAGTTGGCAGTGTTGGGAAAATGCGTGCTGGGATGACTGTATGCATTGATCTACGTTATTTGGTACCTCTGCAGGGCCACATTTTCCAGCAGGTGCCAGCTGAGAAAACTTTAGCAGTGTGTTGAGTTATACCAGCTGAGGATCTGTATCAGATATATGGGACTTAGTTGGTAGAGGGATGCCTTTGGAGCAGGCTTTTCCTATGGATGCGTCAGAAGCTACTGGCACCTGCTGAAGAAAGTAGTAAGCTCAGACAAATTTCAAAAAAAAACAAAATCAAGTGAGTGGAGAATAGATAAGGTGTAGCAGCAAGAAAGGCAACTTGGACCTGTTACCCTTGTGGTGGGAAAATAACGGTGTTAGAGGGTTGTCAGGGAACAGGTCTCTTGGGTCTGCTACACGTTGTCAAGGTCTTTCTAGGGGCTGCTGCCACAAAGATGTTTTGCTTATATGCAGCATAGCAGTATATGTCCTAAATCTTCCATTTGCTTGGAAGAGTCTGAGTCTCCCCTCCTCCTACTGATTATTTTCTAGCTGTTGTTTTGGGCCTGAAAATCTGCTTAGGTTTTGGTTGCGGGTAATCAAAACCTGTTGGTTTTCACTTTTTTGGAAATGAAAAACTGTGTGTGCAAAGAAAAAGAATTGTTAAAATTATATTTTTATTTATTTATTTATTTATNAATTATTTTCTAGCTATTGTTTTGGGTCTGAAAATCTGCTTAGATTTTGGTTGCGGGTAATCAAAACATGTTAGTTTTCACTCTTTTGGAAATGAAAAACTGGAAAAAGAATTGTTAAAATTCTTTTCAACTCTCCCTTTTAACAAAAATACTTTTCAGTACAAAATGTCAGCCAGACCTTGTTAACTACTTTACTTTGCAAGCTTTACGGTGCTCACCTCTCTCAGAAACATGCCAGGGTTTGCAGCTGAGTTACAGTGCTCTAAGAACTCACTCGGTGCCAAGCTGCCAGGTTCCCTAGGTCAGCTGCAGCAGTTCTGTCACTGTGTGGTGGGGCAAATCGAACACTGATTTGTATGAAAATGAATTTGCCATAAATTAAAAAAAAAAATGGGGGGAGGGAATTAGGTGTTAGCTGAATAAATGTGCAGATATGGCTTGCTGATTACTCTTGGAGACCAGGGAGATGGTGAAGCCAAGTGGTAGCAAATGATGAGGTGGGGGAGATGGGATCAGCAGGATTGTTGCCTTCTGGGGCTATACCAGCTTGTGTCAATTTAGGCTAATTATGAGACTTTGATCATCAGTCCAAGTTTCCTTAGTGATGCTAGGGAAGGACCCGTGATCTGTCCCTTGGGAAAACCCTGGGGGTGGAAGAAGTGGAGAAGCCTTTGGGACTCATCAGGTGCAAGGTTGGTCCTATCTCTCTTTTAACTTCTCAATCAAAAAACTATGATCAGCTGGATTTAGGTTGAGCAAGGTGGATGTATCATGTGGTGTAGGAAGAGGAAGAAAATGAGAAGTTTGTGTGATAACAGTGCTAAAGAACTGGTTTGTCCTCCTCTGTTCAGGTTCACACAGATAAGTGCTTTATCTGCAAGGAAAGGGAAATCTGTTGGCTGAGAGATGTGCTTTCAGTGAAAAATATAATTTGAAGTGATGGTCTGTAGAGAAATTAGTATGTAAGCTGATGGTGCACTCTCAGAAAACAAGAATGCACTGAATTAGTGACTTTCTGCAGGAAACTCAAGGGTAAAGGTGATTAGGACTTCAGCTGTCAAGTCTCAAAGTGTTAACTTCCCCTCGTGTTTTGTGCAGCATACAAAATCCTTGTGGTTTTGTTCTTGCTCTCTGAAGTTTTTCAAAGGAAGATCTTCACACGGACCNACTGCAACATTTTCCTTGACACGGACCCACCGTATTTTGTACACAAGGATGGCTAGGGCTACGTCCGTTGAGGGTGTACATCAGGAACGGATGGCTTGCGATTTTCCCAGGCTTTTAGATCCATGACTCCCTCCTGCTGGCAGGTCAACAGTGCTGATCAAATGCTGCTAGTTTCTGGGTAACTGCTTTTTATCCCTAGCTTTGTGGCTCCTTAAAGCCAATGGAGGAAAAGAAAGTGAGTTTTCCCAGGGCAGATCTTTTATTCTGTTGCTTGTTTGATTTGATTTCATCTTAAAAAATTCTTTTTTGAGAGGAAGAAGGGACCTAGGGCCCTATTAGGACTGCGGTGCGCCAGAACTTGACCTGCGTGAAGGGCTGGAGGAGGTGGCGCAGTGAATGGAGGTGGAGGTGAGACTTGGCTCTTGGCAAGCTGCTCCCTGCAGACCAGCTGCTCGGCAGGTCGCCTTGCCCTGCGGCTCCTCATGAGCGCCCCAGCCACCCGGCTGAGGGACATCTCCCCTGGCACTGCTCAAAAAGCAGCTGGACCCAGGCCAACTGTCTCCTCTTCCAGAGGGCCAGACAGGGCGACTCTGGCTATTGATGCTGAATATAGGATCCAATGGGACTTGGATTTCCCCTTTGCTGGTGGGAAACCTGGAGTGCTTGGCATTAGCCTCCATATGACATAAGAATCCGGAGGTGTTCCTCCCTCCCGCACCAAGGCAATGTGTCCCCTTAGTGCCAACAGATCCTTTTAGGCATGCACAGAGCAGCTCCTGCAATTAGTTCTGCTTTCAGCCCTCCACTCCTATGGAAACAGCTGCGATCCATGGTTGTGTTCTCATTCACTCTCAGGAGTCATAATGTGAAGAAGCACCAAGTCCCGTGTCTTTCTGCTTTGAGGTGTGCTTAGTGCTTGCCCTATATTTTAACTTTTGCTGGCTCCTCTGAAGAATTGCCTGCCTTTTAGTTCCAGCTTGTAGTTTAAAAAAAAAAAAAAAGGCTGGATTGCGGCATTGTCCATTGTGTTGGTAACCTGCTAATCTCCTGGCCTGCTTTGCTGAACAAGGGGAAAGGTTTCTTTAAAGCTGCAGCACGTGGTTATGTAGGAATTGCTGCTTTCACTGCAAAGGGTGGTGGTGGGGAAAGGTAAGTCTGCTCCTGGGGATTGCAGGGAAAAGCTGGAATATGTGCTTAAAAAACAAGAGGCTGGGAAGTTAAATGAGCAGGAACTAAGCAGCATGGTGTTTTAAGATTCTGTGGCACTTAAATCAGTTGTAAGAATTTGATGGGGTGGGGGTGATGATGCTCAACTCACGGTTTTGGAAGGCTTTATGTGGCTATTACTGAAAGTACAACTTGATTAGCAAACTTGGCCATTATTCACCTCTTAACATTTGCAATGCAAATAGTCTTCTGATAGTGACCTGGTAGTACCTCATTAGGAAACATATATTCTGGAAATAAAAACAAATTACTTGGGTGACATCCTGCTTTTGCAGACTGTATCTATACTGCTAAACACAACAGGCCCAAATAAAGGTGGTTTCCTAACCATCTCAATCACCTTGCTGTTGCTGGCATTGTTTTGCCACTGTTCCTGGCGTTGTTTTGGCTCCTGGTAGCCTGCATCTCCCCTTAGGTTTAGTGAATTAGACAATAAAGCTCAGTGGAGGGAGGTTTATCATGGGAGCTTTATTGTGGATTATCATGGATACAGCTACTCATTTAACCACCACGTGAGAAGGGCATGTAGCACCCTCAGAGTTCATTAGGCAGCAGAAAACCAGTGTGAACAGTCCGTTTGCTGGAGTATGGAGATCCCTGTGTCATCCTGGCGTGAGATGCTGGCATCACCAGAGCAGCTAGGCACTGAGGAGAGTCAGCGTTTTGTGCTGTGGGCAGCATGACTCACCTCACTTTTAAATACAAAGTTAGGCATCTAGTCCAACCTAAATGTCTAGCCGTCAGTGGAGTTGCCCTTCAAGAATATATATATTTTTTCCTCCCATGTTGAAAGGGTAGTGCAATTTGCCTGCTCACTGTGTCCTCCTTCCCCAGTGACTACTGGAGGTCTTAGGCTTATGTGAGCTGGATACCTAATTTTTAGCTATCAAAAGTAAAATCAAATGAATCTGGACTCATCAATACAGTTAATTTCTGTGGAGACTAAACTGAGTGGAACTCCTGTTAACTATGACAAAAGCCGCGAGATCTCTCTGGGCGGGGGGTTTAATAAGGTTCGGTCATTGCAGCAATCCTCCCTACTCCTTATCGTTATCTAAGGCATAATTAACACCAAAGAATCAATGTGTTTGAATTTCTGCCTGAGCTATGTATGGGACTAAATCCAGCATGTAAGCTTAAATATAGTAAACAGATTGTAATATATTGGAGCTGTTTGCCCAGTGGGCAGGACCTGTGTTTGGGTTTGTCTTCCCAGGGTAAAGATGTGGGCAGTTGATCTTCAGGTTCCTTGCAACGTGCATGACTGCAGGTTAGCTGCATAGCCCAGGTGGGAAAACCAGCTGCAGATATAACTGTTTCGTAATGTTTTAGTCTGGGCTGTGTCTCTAGGGTACGAGCAACAGTAAGGGACAGCTCAGGAGCAAATGCTGGTCTTCTCCTTCTCCTGTGGCCCAGTGAGTCACTGCTGATTAATTTGACTGATACAGCTGTAACATGAACATTGGACCAGCCCCAGCCTGGTTCTGCACCAGGGACGCTCATAGCTCTGGGCACGGTCCGATGGCCACGTTCAAACCAAAGTAGGTTTTCTCCATCGCTCTCTTGGCTCCAGCTGCCTTGGGTTGTTAGCTTGTCCTTGGCTTTATTTATTAGCTATTCTTGCAGTGGAAACGTACTTGTGGGCTTGGATGCAGCCCAAGAAGGGAATATTGCATGAGGCTTCCTCATAAGAATATGTGGTTCCATATTTTTCTTGTCAGGCTGCAATTTAAGATCTCTCTTCGTACAGCCGACAGGGTGTTTTCAGTCCTATAACGTTGTGGAGTTCTCACAAAATCCTGTTCAGAGGCAAACAGTTGCAAGTCGAGCAGGCGCTACTGAATTCAATGTCCCAAACATGACCTCATCCTGATGTTACAGGTGTCATCAATCATTTTTTTGTCTTTTTTTTTCTTTAGGAAAAGTGGAGCATTTACAAAGCATTCAACAGTGCCCCACGTTTCCCAAAATCAGTAACAATGAAGATTCAGCTAAAAGGCTGCATATATATTTATATATTTTAACTTCTTCTGTGTGGATTGCTTTTTTTTTTTTTTTCTTCTCTTCCTCCTGAGTGAAAATAATCAGCCATCTGGTCAGCAAACAAAGTACTGTGTGATATTGGCAGCAAAGCATACATTGAAAAACAACTTTTCACTTCTCTGATAAGCAAACATTCATAGCCTATCTAGTCTGTTTATTTATTTATTTATTTACTTTGACTCCCTCCCCACCTTTTTTATTTTGGTTAATTTTACATATTTCTAAAATCCTGAATCTGGTCATGATCTTGTGTCTAACTAGTTTTAAAGCCAGAAGCCATTACAAATACTTATTTTTGCTTTTCCTGATGAGAATCATAGAATCATAGAATGCCTAAGGTTGGAAGGGACCTCTAGAGGTCATCTAGTCCAACCTCCTTGCACACGCAGGGCCACCTAGAGCACGTGGCACAGGGCTGCATCCAAGCAGGTCTTGAAGATCTCCAGAGAAGGAGACTCCACAACCTCTCTGGGCAGCCTGTTCCAGTGCTCTGTCACCCTCACCATCAAGAAGTTCTTCCTTAAGTTCCTGTGGAACTTTTTATGCTTCAATTT
>VWPW01000688.1:80712-155632 GCA_013389825.1 Crypturellus undulatus
GAGCACTCTGTGCCTTCATCCAGATCGTTGATGAATAAATTGAACAGGACTGGACCGAGGACTGACCCCTGGGGCACTCCGCTCAACACAGGCCTCCAACTAGACTCCACACCGCTGATCACCACCCTCTGAGTTCTGCCATCTAGCCAGTTGCCAATCCACCTCACCGACCACTCATCCAGCCCACACCTCCGGAGCTTGTCCAGGAGGATGTTGTGAGGGACAGTGTCAAAAGCTTTGGTGAAGTCAAGGTAGATGACATCCACCGCTCTCCCCTCATCTATCCAGCCGGTCATCCCATCATAGAAGGCTATCAGATTAGCCAAGCATGATTTCCCTTTCGCGAATCCATGCTGACTAGTCTTGAGCACCTTCTTGTCCTCCACGTGCCTGGAGACAACGGCCAGTATGAGCCGTTCCATCACTTTTCCAGGTACAGAGGTGAGGCTGACCGGCCTGTAGTTGCCCGGGTCCTCCTTCTTGCCTTTTCTGAAGACTGGCGTGACATTGGCCTTGTTCCAGTCCTCTGGCATCTCCCCCGTTCTCCAGGATCTTTCAAAGATGATGGAGAGTGGCTTGGCTACGACATCTGCCAGCTCACGCAGAACTCTGGGGTGCATCCCATCAGGATGGAGGATTAATTAGTGAAAGAAGCACACCTTCTCCTCATTATTAGGACCATCAGTCTTGCAGTTTGGGTTTAATACCATAAGCCTTGTTTATAGAGAAATTTTTGGTCAATGTAACCCCTTTGGTTAAAATTATGTCTTGAAGCAGCTACATCAGTTGAACTTCTAGTGCAGATCATGTACATGGGTACAGCAGTGACTAATATTGCTAGCTTTTATCCTGCTTCTTTCTGTGGCTATATATATTGGCAGAAAAATCTTTGTTTGGGGGTAATTTGGGATAATTCTTTCCACATTAAAGGCTCATGGCAGTGTGCTGTTGCCTGGCTATATCTCAAATGCAGCCTTAACAGAGTTGGAAAGTGAAACTCTGTGTGCAGAAGCCAGATGGACTTATCAGTTCCTGTTGTCCGAGTGAGGAACACCCCAAAAGTACACAAAACTCTGCAAATAGTGACAGGGAAATTAAGGCTGGGCTCTTAGCCTCCATAAACTCCTGCTGCCCTCCCTGCTGCAGCCGAGCATCCAGCCAGTGGCTTTTAATATTGCAACGTCTTTCCCTCTTGAGAAAAGGAAATGTGAAATAAATGTATTTAGAAGGAAACTGTAGGGGAGGTGACAGGGCATAAAAATGATACAAGATCAGATGGGTGAACATCATCCAGACTTCCTTCTAATAACAGTGCTGCTCCTTTTCTAATATTTTTCTGCTACCTGGTGCCACATGGGAAACACACCCGATAGCAGCTGATAATCCCCAGCAGAAGGGAAAGAGCTGAAGCTTTGCAAAATGCTCGTGCATGTGCCTAGTTTAAAGCATATAAATAGTTCCACTGCACTTTTAAATCCAAGCCTCATTTAAAATGAAGTTTGCACTTCATTATTTTCTGGATTATGCAGCAAGTCAGCACTCTGGCGTAGAGTATTAAACTCAAACTCTTGAATTCTAGTAACCTGACGGCTTTTCTCTTAGGTGCAGTGTTTAAAAAATGCATTTAGTAGTATGCTTTAAACTGTTTACATCTTAAGTCAATCCAGTATTTGTTTCCTGCTGCCTTTTTTTTACTTTTGTGCTGTATATATTTGGCCGACTCCTAAAGACTAACTCATGATGTCCTTTTATATGCTTTATAAAACATAATTGTGCAGCAGATTGGACAGGATGTTGCTGTGGGACTCTGTTACTAGAGAGGAAATGCAATGAAACAGGCCACATTGATCCCTCAAATGATTAAATCTGGCAAAGGTTCAAGTCCTCACTAGATTAAAGAGGACAACCTCTAAAATTGTATTACCTTTATAGCGTTTCACATGAATGTGCTGCAAGTCCAGCAAGAGTGAGATGGGTAGTTTGGCAATAGACTGTGCACCAAATCCTTGGATATCCATAGTCCTCAGGGATAATGTAATTGCCGAAGTTAAACTTTGTGGAGAGCACTTGTGGAGTGAATGAGTGAACATACGGAAGGAGATGTACAGGCTTTAAGATGTACTCACATGTGCCCAAAAATGTTTATGTTGCCCCACATGGCTCACTCAGATTGGAGGAGTCTCATAAATAAATGGGCTATAATATTTATTTTAACATTTGCTCCGTCTGTCTTATTTTTCTCAAGTGCACAGAGCTATTTTTCCCACTGGAACTGTCAGCTCGAGTCCTCATTTGGTATAAACTATTGCCTGGCTCTGTTTTATGTCTATAGGAGTTATGGCCCAGTGCCTCTGCACCTTCTCCAGAGTGCCCAAAGTAAGGATATTGCGGCATCCTTTATGTTGTGAAGTTATGCCATAAATTTGGGCCCTGTAACCTCAGTTACAGAAATGTTGTGAAGGGCTTTATCGGCTGTTTACGACCAGAATTTCATTTGGTTGTCGCTTAAGGAGCTGCTGAACTTGGACACAGCTTTGGGGTTAGGGTTTGGAAGGAGGATAAGGGGCAAGAAGGGAAAAGAAGACGCTGGCCAGGGGAATGAAAAGCTACATGCTCAACAGAAGCCTGAGGGAAGTCATCTGTAGATCATCTGCAAAAGGGAGGTCTTATGGACAGGTCTTGCCTAATGCTGCTGCCAGAATCCCCTTGCCGCTATGGTAGTAGTTGACTCAACTGGTTGGTCTCCATCTGCCGTCTTGCTCTGTGTGGTTGGGAGCCTCTCCATGGCCTTGATTCTTTCACAGACAAAAACTCAGCTTTTTTCTTTCTTTCTTTTTTTTTTTTTTTATACATCTGATGTAATGCTGTCAGTACTTTAGGTAATTGCCTTCTTGGGATTTGCCTGTGAGCTATTAAATAGCTATAGCCTTCATTTGCAGCTTTAGCAAGCTCTTCATATGCAGATTCACTTCTGAAGAGGCAACAATCAGCCTCAAGAAAACAGAAGATTCTCTTTTCATTTGCCGATTTTAAGCTTTGAATAACTTGGGATAAAACATCAAGGTTGGAAAGGAGGAATGAATAAAATGCAGTATATTAGAAGTTATAATTAGAATTATGATTGCATTTAGTATTGTCAGGCCTCCTCCATTGTAATAACTATGTAGCTTTGAATAAGCGGCCTAGCCATATTTGCAGTGAAATGTGCATTTTCTTCTTAGAGAATACTTTGGTTTATTACACAATTCTGACATATGCACTGTAGTATGCTCTACTGAGATCCCGTGGGTAGCCTCGTTCGAGCATCCGTATGCACGCAGTGCAGTCTGTGTAAGGCATACCATACCGCTGATGTTTGTGAATATTAGACACTAAACTTTCCTCCACACAATAGTTTTGTGTGTGCAGAGGACATCTGGTATGATAGCTTCACACGTGTCTGCAGGGATGTTGATCCATTGGTGTGGTAGGCAGCGGGCTAGGGGCTCCCATGTACTGGGGACCTCTGTCCTGAAGGCATGTCCATATGTCTGGCTGTGTCGGAGCAGGGTGTTCTTGAGCAAATCTTCAACCTTTGCCTGAAGCTTTCCTTGCAGTAGGGAAAGCAGGTGAGTGACACTATGTGCATTGTCTTGGAAAGGCCTTCAGTAGACAACGTCCTATGGCTCTTGGCCACAGCACATTTGGAAACTCCACGAGTATCAGCGGAGTTGAAGTGTGATCGTTTCCTTTGCAAGGCTTCTGACTTGCGTTGTGCTCTGACGGCTATATGCTAACACTTGAACATGAGATTTTAATGAGTTTCCTTTTTTATAGCTCTGTATGTAGAAATGTATGACACGTAGAAATTCTGTGTGCGTGAGTGTAAATAGTATCGCATCGAAAGTGGGAGGCATTACATGTCTTTTTCCTGAGTTATAAGAGTGAATATAGGATACATTCCCAGGATTTAAGAAGGAAAATACTTGAGCTAGGGATAGGGCAGTTAAATATTGATTGTTAAAAGTGTAGCCCATTAATTCTACCTTTGATGGGCTTGCATGGAATCATCAATCTTGACACTGAATCTGACTTTTTTTTTTTCCTTCACCTAAGGCTAAAATCTATATTAATGCTTGATCTTTCAAACCAGTAGGACTTTTTCCTCTGACTTCAGTACTGCAAGTTTAAGCCCCGAGATCCTACCTTAACAAGACATTTAAGGCCATGCTTGCTTTAAAATCCCTTTTTAAATCTGTGCCATTCTTTTATTACTTTAAGGTGAAAGTGTGCTTGGTTCACATACTGTATCAGGGCCTTGGAGATAAGGTAGCCAGGCAAATGCAAGAGCAGACTTAAACTCAGTGTGTCCTGTGAGCTCCCTGCTTCCTGTCCATGCAACTGTCTTGGGCACAGATCTGTGGCTTCCTCCTTGGACATACCTGGTAGCCCACTGACCTATCAGGCAAGTGTTGGGGTCAAGTGGTGGCTTTCAGGTGTTTAGAGACTTCTTTGCTTTTACGGACGACTCATCTGGTGTCAGAATCCTCCTCAAAATGCTGTCAGAGTGCCTCAGGTATGGAGCAGCTTAGTTGTGACCCCTGGGACAGGCTGTTATTTGCTTCTAAAATAAAGGCAGAAGCTCTGTTTGATGTTTGATGTCTGGACTATGCCATAATTGGAGGCAGTCTGAAATCCACTCTGTGAAAGCTCGTGGAGAAAATACCCTTGTACTCAGGACTTGTGAGATCATCAATAAACCTCCTCCTCCTTGTTGGCACTGCTTGGTGGTCGGTGGGATGCTGGGGTTAGAGGGATGTTCTCTGCCTTTTTGCTAATACTGGTTTGCGCTGCAGAAAGGCCAGTGAGAGAAAGGGACAAAAAGGAGGGCTGTGACTATACATGGGACTCTATGGGCAAGGCCATGGACTATGGCTTTCCTTCCCTAACGGTCTGTCTTATAATGAGTGTTAAATATTAAATCTTAATTTCTGTGTTGGACGTTTAAGTCGCAGCTACAGGCTGACTATTGTATAGATACAGAAGGGAAATAGAGGCCATCTGTGCTGCGCAGTTGTCCTGCACCTGTGCAGAGCCAGCTGAGGAGTGGGGAAGTCTTGAATCTTGCTCTAAGCTGGGGGGCCCAACTGGATGGACGTGCCTCTCCCAAAGGCTGGTCCCTGGTTGGAATAGGAACAGAATGCTTTGTTCAGCTATGCTTACCCATCCCATGGGCTCTGCTGTACATGAACCTTGGCCCAATCGAGGTGAATATATTCTGTCTTCTCCTTCTTCCTTCTCCTTCTCCTATGGAAACACTCCAACTCTAACCTTCCCCATACTCTTTGGATGGAGCCAAACTGTGTATTGCTAGTGATGTTTGTGCGACCTTTGCAGAATGACTCATTAGGACAGTTTTGTGCATCATTGTGCCATTCTACATTCTGACTCATCCTCATCTTGTGGGAAATGGACAGGATGGTTGTGATGCAGAAAGGCAGGGGTATATGGCAGTCATCGATCAAGGATCATGGCAATGGTTAGGCTTTTTGCTTTGGTCATGGAGTTCTTTCAGTCTGGGTAGTATTTCACATGTGTTTATTTCAACAGTGTTTTGAGTCCTGGATGGCTGAAGCTGAGCCCTGGTGCAGTGTGAATGGACACGACTCATGCTCTCTGGGCCTGTTCTCTTGCCATGTGGTGGACTTGCCATCCTGCGCTATAGGGTCTGAAGTTTACTTTCCATGCACCCCCATGCCAGAGATTTTAACTGAAATATTACTGAGATAAAACAGAAAAGTGAGAGGGACTTAGTTGTGGTGGATTCATTTTCATGAGGTTAATTTTCAAGAGGGAAAAGCCTGAGCTCTCCTTTGGGCTCTTTTAATATTTGTACAGCTTTATGAGCATGAAAGGCTACGTAAGTGCTCGGTGTTACAGTTCTTAGAGACTGAAGATGACGTGCTGCTACCCTGTAGCAGCCTGCAGTCAGGCAATGCACAGCTGCAAAGCATATTTCTAGAAAAGGTCTGGCAATACCTTACTGCATTCTGCACCCCTGTACAGAGGGTAAAATGTTTTGAAGGATTTTGTGGGAGAGCTGTGACAAAATGATTGTACTAAAGACAATGCTCATGTCAAAGCAGCTGACCCCATCTAAAGCAATTGTTGTGTAAGACCGTAACCTGTAAAATCTGGCCTTGCAGTCAAATCTCAGGTATTTTGGCTATAAAATCCTTTCTAAAATGTCCTGTGGATCAGGAGGAGCAAGATCATGAATGGTTTAAGAATGATAATTGGATGAGAGTGTGTCAGAAATAGGTAGGGATGATGCTAGGAATTCTGATAGGCAAATTGATACATCTCAGAAAAGGTTATCTAAATATTAGAGGTAGTCCAGAGTGATGGGAAAGAATGATAATTAAATGATACTGATAGGTGAGAACAGAGCACTTCAGCAAGCACGGGCAGGAACAGAGGCTGGAGTGACAAGCAAGGTTGGGAGATTTTTGGCATTACCGGAGAAAAGGCTTAAATAGCTGTAGACTACCTGTGGAACCAGTCCTTGTCTGTCCAAACGCCTTCCTGCCATACTCAGATGTCTCACAATAATCTATGTATATGGCCTTACAGTGGCTTTGTGGAAGAGTAAATTTCTTTTAGCCTTATTTTGCAGACTGAAAATGCAGTCTAGGAGACTAGTTTATGCCTATGCAGCTGCAGTTTATAGAGGGCTCTTCCCAGTTGGTGCACAGGGGACATTCAAGCCCTAGCATAATGATATTCCCATCATCTTGGGTTTAGCTAACTGCTACTACAGGGTTCCTGCCCTCAGTTGAGGATCTTCTAAATGAGGATGGAGAACAGCACCAGACCTGTTCTGTCCTGTGCTCCAGGCTGGAAAGCTGCTGCTTCCTAGTAGGTTGTCAAGACAATAGTCAAAAAGCCCTGGAAACCTTTTATCTGGTTTCATAATATTAATTTATTTATTTACTAGTGGTGGAAAAATGGTATCTTGGGGAGGAAGGAGATTTACACATGACAATGTTGGTCTCGTTTAGTCTTCACTTAAATTGGGGGAATTTCTGTATCTGATTGAAATGAACGCAGGCTTAAACTGGTTTCTGAAATTTGTGTTTTTATTTCTTTATCTGTTGCTGTGCTGCCCTTAAAGTCTCAAAAATTGTGATTTGAAGGTCTACTCCCAGCTGAGACAGGGTTTAGGCTCTAAAACTGGACCTTGGAAGTGCTATTTTCTAGTGGTGGTGAGATTGAATTTCCTGTAGTATTTGATCTGCCTACATTAACTAGCCAGATTTGACCTAAGGGGCGTTGGCAAAAGTGGTCAAGTTTTGGCCTGGAATTCAAAAGCAAACTTCTTATGGCAAGTTTGTGCATTCGTAAGAAGTTTTTCTCCTCTTAAATCGTTATCAGGTTACTTTTCACTTTTAAAGAAATTCTGATAGTTTTGAGGTTTTTGACTCTAACTGTTATGACCTGACTGTTCCATCTCAATTGTTTTGCCTCTAAATTGGATGGAATTTTCCTGCTGAATTTGGCAAATTCGGTGTCAAAGTGTTATTTGCACTTTTGATGGTCTGGATCATTCCTTCCTCTAATTATGCAAAAAAGGTAAATTTTCAGAAAAGCTGTGTATTTACCTTGTTCCGCTCTGTAATAGAGTTTTTGAGTGGTGACTAAACCTGGTCCTGCTCACAGCTTCTGGACATGCATTCATGGTTATAAAAATAGAACAATAAAGAGAAAATCATTTTCTGCAATTTTTTTGTTAGGTTGCCTTTCAGATCAAGTGATGCAGCACTGAAGCTGGAGCCTTAACAATGGCTCACGTTATTGGATGTTGCCTCTTGAATCAATCTCTAAGTCTCAGAGCTAATTATTTAGGAGAGGTGACAGTGCATATATGTTCTCTTCCTTCCACTGTGCTGGCATTGCCTGTGAGGAAGGAAAGAATTTGCACAAATTGCTGACCCTCTTGGAATACCTTAAATGGGACCTGGAAATACTGGTAGGAGTGCAGAGCCTCCTAATCCTAATAAGAATGAACATTCGGATAAGAAGTGCTTTGGATACTCAGATACAGCGAAATTTTAATTATGCCCCTTTTGTGACTCTAATCCTAAATTGCTGCCTTAACAGCTTTCTTATCAGTAAGGCTAAGTGAAATGACATTAACTGATGCTGTTCTGTGTTAGCAGTTTATCACAGACGTTTCTTAGGAACAAGGCTCGCTGCATTACTTATCCACAAGGGATATTTAGTCTTGTTATATGCTTGGCTGTAACTCACCTTGCTGCTGTGTGTGTGTGTTTTAACAAATGCAGAATTTAGGTTTTGCAACTATTTGTCTGTTCTGGTTGTGCAGGATAATGGATGAGGATGAAACCTGCATTACTATCCTTAACTTAAGCAGCCTGTAAATACTTGTACATAGTGTATGAGCTTTCCAAGTTCTCAGTGGTGAAGCCTGACATGGAATGCTGCAGTGCAATATCACGCTTTTCCAAACAAAGGTGCTTCTTGTATTAAGTGGATCCTGTAGAGAGAAAAAAAAAAAAAAAAAAGCATGCTTTAAAGCTGTTAAAGACAGAGGGGTTTAGGTGGGAGACCAGTAACTCTCTTAGAGTCATACAGGACTTCAAGGTGGTGGCAGAAGGAGGATTGCAAGCTGCAAGCTCTATTCGCAGCACTTCCTCTAAACTCTGAACATGCCTGTTCCTACAGCAAAGCCAAACCTAAGGTCTCTATTGTGAAATCTCTGAGAGAGTGAAACTCGGGATGTTTATAAGCCAGTTATCTTCAACCCTCCCACGTGTGCCCCTGTGTGGTGCTCAACTGTAGTCCTCACTCATGCTTCTGTACCATTATGAGCAACCAAGCAAGTGAAATGATGGAAATGCCTCCAACTGCTTATAGCCGTGTCTCATGTTCAGGGTAAAATATATAAAACTCATGTACAAATTAAGGTGACTTTCAAAACTATCGACAGCTCAAACAGCTACAGTGTTAATTATTCTATGTATATTTTGGTGGACTTACTCATCAGAGGGCTCCATAGGCAGAAAAATAAAAACACACAGTTGATTAAATGGACTATTAGAGCAAAGTGGGTGGAAAATGAGTCAGTGACTCCCTAGTTGTTATGGTACCCAGATGTACCCGTTGTGGACAGGTTTAATACTTTCATTTGTATATGTGCTCATGAGTAATTCCCTCTTCTTTTCTGCTATGCAGAAAAAGCACCTGCACTCTCATTTATTATTTATCTATGTGCAACATTTTTCATTTAATTATAAATGTCAAGGTAAAATGATCTTTTCTGGGAATAGAAATGGCTCTTACACTTAAAGGGTAATGTGCGCTTAGAAAATGTTAATATATTTTAATTAGTGGAGATATGTTGAAACTAGTCTGCTGCACCAAACTTTGTAGAAATCATCTTTTGAGGCAGATTCATAGAAAATCTGAAAAAGCAGGATCTTTTTTTGGTAGTTCCAAATGGTCATTTGTTGATAATTAAAGTGATCCCTTCTAATAGAGTAAAATATCACCCTTGTGCTTTATGAAATGCTTCCATTGTGGATGCACATGGAGTATAAGCTACAGGAACAGATTCACTTGACATCATGCATTTTCTTTTCAATTACCCTCCATTTCAGGTTTGGTAACTTCCCCATTTACTATGCTGATTGCTATGCATGTGCAAATTCTCAGCAACAAAATCAAAACCTGAATGATTTTTGAAAGAATTCTTCCTGCATTTTCTTGCATTGTATTGTAGTGTAGAGGAAAAGTAAGGGAGGATACCAAAAAAGCCATTTGTCTCCATCAGGAAAACTCAAGGAGGGAAACATGAAACAGTTAAGGATTAGGTCTGCCAGAAAAGAAGAGTACTCTTGAATTCATGGAAAAGGCATTTGTCTTTTTGGTATTTGGTCTCCATTCCCTTTCTCCACATAGAAGGGCCTTAAGAAGGATGTTGCCAATGGTTTAATCTTTGTTCCTATGATGGAAATATTGGAGCAGGGACTCTACCAAAACGGCTGCTGATTTTTGTGCTAAATGTTGTTTGGGGACAATATGTCTTGAGGTAGGCTCTTCCCCTTCATCTTACCCTGAGGATGCTCTGACCCATTCATACTGTAGACAGGCCTTGCTGCATGGTCTCCTGTGCCTAGGGGGAAGTCTACAGTCTTCCAACGTTGTCAGTCTTTGCTGTATCATTTAGCTTCACCATCAGGAGATCTCAGAACTTTGAAGGGAACAGTTGTAATAAAATTAGTATGTTTGAAAACTTTAGTGATGAAAAATGGTGTTTTTCTGCATCCCTGCTCATATGAGTAATTTCACTAAAGTCTGGGATGACTTGCTTGAATAGAGGCCATTAGTCATGAAACCTGGCTTGGGACATCCTTGATGAAGAGCATATCAGTAGTTTCATTGAAAGAAAGAAAACTCCAAAAATTGTTTCCATGAGAGATTCACATTATCTTTTTATTTGGATTAGGTTGGGTCCTAGGGATTTGGGGTGGAGTCTCTGTTTCCCTAGAAGCTCTGTACATTCATGTTGTGAATCATCACCTTTGCCCTACTTATTTGGAAACCAAAGACCGGGTTTTTGGAGGACGTGTTGGTTTAATTCCACCAATTTCAACAGACAGTTCTGTCAGTTTAGCAGGTTAAAGTAGCCTAAGTGGACCAGCATATGGTGAAAGTGTAACATACAGATATTTAAAGGGAAGTCAAGGGATATGAAGCCATTCACTCCACATGTCTTGATTTCCAGGCTTTTCCCAGAAAGCTGTACATTAATTTTCTTTGAATTGCAAAGCATTTTGCACAGGAGCTGCAGGGTGGTAATGGCTCATGTTGAGTTTTGCAGCCTCAGTTGTGCTGCTTATTTTCAATTATTAGTTTTTCTCTGAGGTTTTTTTTTTCAGCACACTTATTGATATGGGTTGCTGCAACGTGCAGCTATTAACACTGAAAGGATGTTTTTCTGTGAGCTGGATCTTCATCAAGGCTTTGAAATTGTTCTTCAAAAAAGGAAAAAAAATGACTGTAGCAAAATGGGGCTTATGAATCCAAAATGGCTCTAGATTGCCAGAAAAGCCAGAAAAATACAGCAGCAGTAAAAAAAGTGCAAGGTTTTACATGAAATAGAATGGGCAGCTAACTGGAGCTCTTCAGAAAAACAAATAATAAAAGCAATGGCATTAACAAAACAGTGAGGATAAAAATATCTCTATCAGGAAAGGAAAACAAACAGGTGAAGATATAAAGAAGCATATCTGACTACTAGAGAAAAACATAACAACCAAGAAAGTGGAATTATGGTTACTATAGTAAAAAAGGTGATGTTGGCCAGTGATGCTGACCAAAACATGTAAAGGAAATGGAGAGAGAATATGCTCTTTAACAATGGAGAAGAGAAAGGAATACTTGCTGTACACTAATTCCATTACTGATAATGTCTTAATTATCTTAGAAAGGAAGGATACTTCCCTATATACTTGAATGGCAAAATGTGTCAGCAATGAAGATCATCTAAGTACCAGGATGGATGATATGAATGTAGAAAACAAACACTCAAATAATGTATGTAAAGAATTTGGTACAATATGAGTCATGGAAATTTCTGAGAAAAGGAAAAATGTCTCATTTTTAAAAAAAGGATAGTCTTGACAGTCACTGACTGTAAACCTGACTAATACAGTGTAACAAACAACAGAAGAGAGAAAATAATTATCTATCAAATAGTGAAAATGTAGATTTCACCAGAACAAATGATGTCAGACAAATTTGATTGCTTTTTCTGATAGAGACAAATCAGTGGATAGAGGTAATTACAGCTCATGTTATTTATATTGGGACTGTGATAAAACACTTGCTATTGTATTCCTTGAAATTTGCTCATAAAATGAATTCAAGCTGTATTTTGCATCCTGTCACATGGATTGAAAAGTGGCAAAGGGGCTGTAAACAATGCGATGACACATCCAGACAGAGATTCACAGAGCAAAACCCCATTCTATTTAACATTTCCATTGATAAATGTAAGCTTCAACTACTCTACAAAATGTCTAGAGAATAAAGAAATAATTAATGTCATGGAGCTATTTTCCAGATAGACATGTGACTTAGTGACACAGCACCCAGTGAATTATTTTTATGTACTTAGTGTTTGCATTATTTTTTGTTTAGGATTTCATGAGTATTCAAAAAACTAGATCAGACTCTTCCTTATTTCTAGCTAAGAGGAGTTGGCTGTATGCAGTGAATCTACTGGATGTCTCCAAAGAGCACTATTGCTTTACTCAGAATGAGACTGAGCCAGTATTTGCAAACATCTGATCAAATTTGCAATGGGAATTCAATGTTTTCTTATATTCCTTCTCCAAAGGCTATTCCTGGACATTTAGACAGATTTTTTTGCCCACACACATTTGTTCATCTTTAATTTTTAAAGTTCCCGTTGTTCTGTAAGGGAGTAGATACAACAAGTGCTATGGCATGCCACTGGCTGGGTGTTAAAAGAATATGTTTGGAACATGTTTAAATGGGACACATGGAAATTTTGGCATGTGCTGAAGTGCTCTACAGAACAACCCCCAGTGAGAACGACATCATTCCTGCACACTAACTAGCATCTACCCATAATAAAAAATGATTTTTCTAATGACTTCTTGCAGAATAGTGGATTGCATTAACAAGAATAATGACTCCCAATGAATAATTAAAGTATCTGTAGTAAAAATAATCTAAAAGACCCATTCAGTGGAAAATGGAAACCTGGAAATAAGGTGTATTTAGAGAGATCCAGGGATACAAGGCGACAACATAATAGACTGAATTTGTTTTGTGACATAGTGAAAAAGATCACAGTTTGATAAAAGAAAGTGGCGATCTGTCTCCTGGTGCCTTTTCATTAAGAATATTGTTCCTGATTTTTCCCCTCTTTGCAGTTGATACAGCTTTTTGCACCACAGCAAAATGTGAGTAGTATTTGATGTGAGGTGAGGAGTATTTGATGTGGTAGTTATTTTATTCTCATTCTAGCACAGTTTAATTTATACTCAGGGAGGTTTTGGGGAATTCAACCTTTTGTTTTTTTTCTCCCTTTCTGGACACCTTAATACCAGAAGTATCTTGAGTCTTGGAGGTTGATTTTCAAGCGCCAGAGAAATTCTCTCTTAACAAAATGACCCCTCTGAGATGGAGAGTACCCTGGACTGGTTCCCGAACTCCCAGGTCCATCTCTGACCCGCTGTGCTGTCGGCGATGGAACACTTTCTGAGGCCCCTTTTTTCCTCTGGGGAGCATGCATGTGCCGTAGAAATATTTTCCTGGGAAGCTGAGATGGATTTTGACTTTCTAACTTAAGGTAAATGTCCTAGGAGACACTGTGCTTGTTCAGATGCTTTTACAAACATGTGCAGGACAGACTATTGCTGAAGCAATCCTAATGCAGCTTTTAAGCATTTTTCATTTTACCTTATCAAAGTGTGTGTATGTACTGCAATTTAGTGCAGGATGATCTAGGGAGCTGGCAGGTTTTTGTGCCCATTTAGGGTCCTCATGTTGCTGAGCTCGTCCTGCTGCTAAAGGCTTCAGACCTTCCTAAAATGGCCAAAGTTATGAAGGCTTTGAGTCTGCCTTGCAGTGGTTCAAGTGAGGGTCCAATTACAGGTGGTGTTTCCATCTCTTGCATTATTAAAGTCACCAGGAACCCAACATCTAAACTGCTGTGAGGATCTTTATGCTTTGTGGATTAAGAGTCTGAAAGACTCTTCCTGTTGCCTTTGCCCACTGCCCAGAAACAGCAAGAAAAGCTTAAAAAAATCCTGCTAGAGGAAGAAATGATTTAGGCTCAATTTAAAATTATGTGTTTTCAGATGAGATCAACCATAAATGCTGGCTGGCCTGCTGATTTTGTGTGACTGTGCTGCTGTATTATCTGGATTTGCCTTTTGCTGTGGGTGCATTATGTGGTACCTGCAGTACCACATAATGTACCTGTGGTACCTGTAACATGCAGTTACATTTCTTACGCTTAAAATGAACCACTACATTCATTTTGGCAGTGGGAACTTTGCCTTTTGCTTGAATCTTCATTCTTAATCCCTCTGTCTCCTTATCATTCTTAGAAAGTCATTTAGCCCTTTTCTCTCCTAGCCTTATGCTCCTTCCCATGCTATTACACACTTAGATCTAGAAATGAATTTATATAATTCACTTTAAAGAGACAGCTTCCGCAAGCTGTCTCTACATAAAAGACCAATTAATCTCGAGAATCAATCTTGAAGTAAGCTGGGGAAGGCTTCTGGTATTCACAAGCTTGATCTGTATAAGTGTGATGCTGTATTAGTTGTCTGAGGCTTTTTTTCTTTATTTTCTTTAAAATATATTGTTGTATCAAACTCTGATAAAACTCAATTGAAGTCAACTGACTTTAGAAGTGTAAGCGAAATTCTGTTTTGATACTTGAGTTCGTTTCATGGTCACTTTCTCTAAAGAGTGTGCGTTCTGGGCAAATAGTACTGTGTCAGGTTGCAGCTGCAGTGACAACGGAGCAGGGTGACTTTGGACAAAATAAGTTGCTTTTAATCAAAAGAGCTCTAGAAATCATTTGATTCAGCTTGATTTAGTTTTTCACTGCTTACTGTGGAGTCAAACTTTAGTTTTGTCAAGTTCGATGTGGATGCATCGGAGGTCACTTCACAGACCATTATTTTAGATAGGAACTATCAAAATAGAATAGATCAGTTCTTCAAAGAGCAAGAAAACAGCCAGCAAAGAGAAAGACAAATACTGGGAAAGAATTTCTCTGCTGTAATAATGATAAACAGATTTAAATGAAAACTTGTTTCTGAATTTGTGGTGAGACTCTTGCCTTCATACACAAACTATGAAACGCAACAGAAGCTCTCATTTTCTTTCTCAAAACTTGGCAGTTTTAATGTGTGCTATATATAGATACCCTTGATTCCAGCTCTATTCAGAGAACACTTTCCCCAACCTAATAAAGTCTCAAGTATGACATGCTACAAGTTGGGAAGGTTATTGAATTTGTATTTTTATCTCTTAATTTTTACAAGTGTAAATAAAGTCAAGCTGAAGAACCTTAATAAAGATCAGAACCACTATTAACATAGTGAATCATACATACTTTGGTATTTTTAAAAAAAAGTACATTAGGGAAATCTAAGGAAGGAAACTCTTTCTACAAACAGGAAACTGATAAGAAACAAGTAGTGAAGCCAAGTTGGATTAGGAATCTGGAAATTCATAAATACTTGCAAATTAATTTGCAGTGTGATAATCCTGAAGAGTGTTTAAGTTATCCTTGAAGGAGATAGTAAATAAGAAAGATTTTTTTTCTCCCCATTTGAACTCCAGACTTCCATTTTCAAGCTTTGAAAAATATTTACTTTTTTATTTTATTTTCAAACTTTGAAGTAAATATATTTACTTTTTTAGTTTTTTAAATAGGCAAAAAAGCCCTCTAAAATACAAACCTACCCCCTACAACTTGTACTCAAGGAAGGATGGGTTCAACATGTGCTGTGGACAGCAAGAGGTTTTTTCCACTGATTTTAGGTAGTTCTAAAAGTGGTCCATGTTCTCCTCTCACTTCACAATAAAATAAGAGTTTCTCTTTTTACAGCTAGTTTTGCGGCAGTGTCATAAGATGCTGTAAGACTAAAAATGAATATAGAACTAAAATCTTTCACAATTGTGATAGTATAGAAGTATCAAAAAATTATCAAAGATAATGTTGCTAGTAAGCCTTTCCACGAGGACATTTCAGGAAGTATAAATGGGCACAATAATCATCATCTCTTGGGGCCTGTATTCTACCTCATCCCCTACTAATACCATTTTTCCAAAGTCTGTGCTCTGTGCTTCATTGGGAAGGTTATTGTAGAAGGCTATATATATGTATATATTTATACACCGTGGTGAATCACATGGCCAAGTGCAAGGGAAGGGTAGTTTTGTACATCAGCAGTAACAACGGTCAAGTTGTGTCTGATTTCGATTTATGTCTTCCTACCATTGGTTCCTCTCTCTACTGGTTTAAATGCAATGCTGATGGATATCAGTGAACATTTTGGCTGATGAAGGACCCTCTTGGCATCTCACAGGATGCTGAGTGTCCGCAGAGCTAATGGTCATCTTTGTGGTTCCAGCCAACTCGCTGCAGTCCCCAGCCCTTCTTCAAAAACATTGTGTTCCTGAGCCCTTCAAAAATGGAGACCCCAAGTGGGAGAGAGGATGAAGGAACCTTGTCAGTGACAAGACTGTGGATGATCGACCCTTTCCTTTTGTGTTTGAAACCAGTTCCTTTGAGTGGCAGAAAGAGGCTGGTGCTGAGGAGCATCTGCCTCTGCTGTGTTATTTGGACAATCTTCCCTGTAGTGATCACTGGTGATCCTTGCGGCTACCTTCTGGTCGAATAAACTCGTGTTGACGTTAATAGTTATATATTCAGGCTGGGAGACTTGTAAGGAAGGACATCGTTGTCTTGTGTGTGGGGATGGTAAGCACTAGCGTGGACCTGTGCTGTGGGGATGCTGTAACCTTTGTCTCTATCCCGGGTTGCTGGGATACACAGCGACTCAAGTCACAGATATACAACGCTCGTAATTACCCATTTTTCTGTCTGCAGACTAGGACTGCTAATTTTCAACACAGTCTGCTCTGTTTCTAATTGTGGCTGTAGGTCTGTCAAGAGCCTAGCTGAAATTTGGGCTAGGTGGCTTGTCCTGCTCTGCTTGTAAAATATTTATTACTGTGCAGAGAACTCTCCTTTTAAAATAATCTTTTCTTCTCCCATTTAATTTCACTGCGGAGATGTTCGTGTTATATTTATACATTCACAAAACTGGGATACTGCTGTCAGATTTGCTGCGTTCGCTTTTACTTAACGCTCCCAAAATACTAAAGCAGCAAACACGAAAAATGCTGAAAAGGAGAGGTGAAGCATGGGCTGCTTCTCCAGCAAACCACAATACTCACCCAGCCACTTGATATACAAATAATACGGATTTTACAAAATCTTGCTCCTCTGTGGAGAGGTGGAGAGATCTTTTTATTTTAACCAGGCACATTTATAGGAACGGCAAATCCCCTTTTGCAGGAAGAACTGCTGATCTGATCCTGGATGCCCTTTCAGAGCTACAACCGCTAAAACATGGAGCTTTCTTATACCATGGAAGTCAGGAGAGAGAGGTGTGCTACATGGTTTGCTCCTGGGTGATATTTTTGTTTGGCTGGCTTGAAATTAATTGAAGGATAACTACTGACTTAGGGGATTTTCTAAGGCAGTTAAAAGCTTAACCTCTGTAGCGCCAACTCTTTCCCGTCTCAGCAGACATACTAGGACCTCCAAAGAAACAGAGCCCACTTCATTACAGAAACTGAGCTTCCTTTTTTTTTTGAACCAAAAGGTGAAAAGCATCTGTTGACAAGTATCAAAAGTATCCAAGAATTTGTCTGCTTGGAGTTTAAAGTATTCTGGACCACATGAATGAAAAAGTAGGTAGTCTGTTTATAAAATCACTAACTAGGACAGGTATTTTTGAAAATGTTTCACCTTGAGCAGTTTACAAAAATTTGGATGTTTCCTACAAAATATTTCAGGCAAATCATGGAGCTCTTGAGGACCCGGGAGGGCAGACAAGTCCCTCTGAGTACTGTAGTGCTGGATTACCTCTGATGGATATTAGAAGTCTTCTGAGCTTAAAAACAATTGTTTTTTACTTTAGCTTCCTCCCTGATCATATGCCCAGAATAATCTATTTTTTGCCTTTTCATGTGTAGTCTCATAGCATTAACCTTACAAATGTATTGTGTTTGTGTTGAATATAATCTATTTAATGGGAAATGTTTGCCCAAGGCTACAGATCTTAACTAAGCGTTAGGCAGACCTCATGCAGCCATAGTGACTATTGGCCTGCAAAGGCAAAGGTTGCTTTTTTTTCCCCCCCTCCCTTTCTTAGCTGCATAAACCTCAGAGAATCCTTAGTCATGTGTTAAAGCTTGTTTGGCCTGAGGAGTTAATCCTTTGTAAGACAAGTCTCTCACTTGTGTGGGTATACATGAATGCATGGTCTAAATCCAGAATAGTTTTCTTTACAAATTAACTTTCATAGCCTTTTGCTGTGGAAAGGACTGGGCAAAATGTCTTTAACGAAATGTAAGTCTATTGAAAATTGACAGCCAGAAAACCTCAAAATTACATCTGAAACTCAATTTTAAAGTATTTTTAATTAGAAGAAAAAGTGGGACTTTATTTCTTGATTTTAAAATGTACAGATTATCCTGGGGAAAAATAAATATTTAATTTTTGAATAAAATATTTCAACATGACTTTTTATTGAGAATACGTTGAAAAAATGAAAGGTCTAAAAGTAAAACAATCGTAGTCCTTTTGTTCTGGATTATCAGAAACGTATAGAAGCTTTCACTTCATTGGAGAAAACAATTATCTCTGGTCTCATCCAAAATGTAAATGTTGATTTGGCTCCTAGCTGAAGTGTACTTTATTCACCTATAGAAGACACCACCAATGCTGCTGTCTTTAACATTTCCTTATATGTCATAACCTTAATTTATACCCATATCTCATTTCACTTGAGAAGTATGATTCTCTCTCTAAAATGGGGAGCACAGAGTTGGTCACCGTTACCTACTGACTTTGCTTCCTACGTCTACACGCTGGCCTGAGCTCCTGGGATTAAGAACTTTTGCCCATTTTCTGACTTTTAGGAAGGTTTTTTTATGCCAGTAAAACTGTGCCCAGAGGTCCGGGTAGCAAGTCTGGTGCCATCTCCAGTCTGAGGTGGCTGAGCTGGTCATCATTACCATTTGGGTTGTCTTGATCTCCACCCTTGTCAAACAAAGTCTTCATTTTATAGGCCTCATCCAACAGCAGGTGCAAGGGCATCTCCTGGTCTTGCTAAGACTGTGTGACACCTTCCTCTGCTCATGAGAGTGGTGATTTTGGTCACTTAAATGCTGCCCTAGCACCATCAACATAGGTTTAGCTTCTTGTCAGGTACATCCTGCTAGAGGATTCCCTGTGTTAAATCCATCCATAATCCTGGATTACACCCTCTCCTTCAGATGTGAGGTGCAAACTCCCATTGCAATATCATGATGCAGAGTGACCTTCAATAGCCCCGCTCGTTCTCTCCCAGTGGGTCTCCTCCAGAAGATGTGGCAGGACCCATGGCAGGACCATCACTGACTCTCCCCACATCCCAAAATTCATGCTTCGCTGCAGCTGGCCCTGGCTATGTCTCTCTGTGACTGAGTTTTCTATCTGTAAGGGCCAAATAAATCACTGATGCCATCTGTCTGCTCGAGACAATTAGAAAGCACTCAGCATTTTGCTGCGTAGTAGCACAGAGGTGCTTGTTTCTTTGAGGCTGCTCCTGTGAATCACTGTAATGTCTTTGCAAGGCTTTTAGAATTAATGCTGCCAAAATCAAGGCTGTTGATGAAGTGCTCCTTTCTGTTTGATGATATTTACATTTTTTTTAACCAGAACGCGCTGGCCACGTGCTTCATTTTCCCCTGAATCATCATCCGTAAATCACAAGGACAGTTTGCATTTTTTTTTGTGTGCCAGTCTCCTCGTTCTGCAGGGCGGTGATAGCAGTTCTGCCAGGGCAGCTCAGCCCAGGAGGGGTTTGGGCTCTCTGGGGTCATGATTTGCTGCAGCAAGACAAAAAAAGCCCAGGGCCTGAGCTCGGGCAGATGGCTGGTGCTCGTAATCCTCCACTGTGATGGCTGCTGACAGAGCGGCTCTAGTTTGCTGCTAGTCAGGATTTTCCATTAGAGACGCTAGTTTTCCTAGAATGTGAGGCTTGATGGTAGTAGTTTGCTTCTCTGAAACATTTTTCGTGCAGGCAGAGGGAAATCGCTGTTCAGAAAAGCTAATCAACTACCCTGCCTTTGAGATAGAGTGCCAGCACCTAACTTTTTCTCTTTCCTTGTGTTTTGGCATTAAAAAAAAATATCTCCGCATTTAAACTGTGGTGTTACAAAACTTTTATATAGGCTGGAGGAACAACCCATAAAAGTGAAATGGCTTTGAAGCAGGTCACAGATAGCTTCCATGCTGGCCTCTAAAAAATAAGGTGAATCAGGAAACAGCGTAGTCAGGGCTGCGTGGGGAAGATTTGATTTAGCACTTTATTCTTTCTGCCTATGAATCCCATGGATATAAACCTGGTTTCCAGGAGGAACCACCCGGAAGATGAGCTGACTTTGACTCATGTTGCGTTTGAGGTATCGGGATGATAGAAAGACTGTAATTTCTACTTGCTGCATTAGGTTCTATCCATGTGCATGCATATGCGTGCAAAGCACTCAGCCGGTGGTGGAGGACTCATAGTTATTTTTATATTTTTGTGCCTAGCGGTGCATAGTGGCCTATTGATTCACCGTAGTAGAGATGAGTGCCTAATTATGACAATTCATTACGAGCACTGAATTATGGCAGAGCATAATTAGACCGACAGTTTCTGATGTTTGACAATAATAAGTAGCTAATAAGCAGAGCAGGATGTTGCACAAAGAAGTGCATGTGGAAGGCAGCAAGCTGGAAAGGCGTTGGATGGCTTTAACCAGGGCCACAGCTCTGCTTGCACCATTTATGGAGTCTTCCTGAATGCTGCCTTTAAATCACAGTGATAGGGGTTATCTTTTTACTGTGTGATATGATGGTCTGTGATGGTATCGTTGTCTGACGTGCTAAAGCCAAGCTATTATCTCCCAAACTAGCACATTGGTGGAAGGCGCACGTTGTGCCTGCACTTTAGTGATAACCACGTTTGATAGTGATAACCATTTTGAGTTCTGACAATGATTCAGAGAAAAATATCCAGCATTATTTTTTCTTAGAAGGAAATGTGTTGATGGAACTTGAAAATTTTCTGCAGTGAAAGGATTGTTTTTCTAGTGTGTTTTTTTCCAAGCATACTTTAGCTGGAGATCCTGACATCACCTATTGAACTGATACCTCAGTATAAAATACCTTTTGGAATCTTTTGCAGGAAAAAAAAAGCCCAAACGGTCCTCTTTTCCCCTCTCTTTTTAGTCTTTGCAAGCAAAGAGTTTAACATCCTAGTGGATTCATCCTAAATAGAATCAGATAGCAGACACCTATCTGAGGTGAAATGGCCTTAGGATGTCCTATCTTTCTCCAAGGACTGCAAAGGGGACTGTAACAGGTGATTCATGTAAAACAGCTAGCTTTTAGTCTTCTACCTTGGGGCAAATTTGATGATGTTAAATTAGATACACTTCATATAGTCATGTTTCAATTTTCCTATGTAAAATCTGTGTTAATTCTGATTTTCAGAGCCATTAGGATTGCATTCAGTTGAGCACGGCACTCCCAAACCAAGGTACAAATGTAGGATGCCCATATAACAACCCATATAACAACTTCCTTCTCATGTGTCCTTCTTTGAATACTGAGGCTCACTTAATACTTTCAAGGAGCACTGTGATGTGTGGAGCAAAGATGTTGTGGAAACCGATGCTAACGTTAGCCTAAGGCATGCAGAGTTAACAGGATTTAGAAATCAGCTCCTTTATATACAATGTGCCTTTCAGTGTATATTATTTTTACCTTTTTTTTTGCATCTAGACTACATTGACCTTGTGCTGGCTTCATCACGCTGGCTGACATAAGATAGATGATGCTGATAGATGATGTCGGTGTTGGAGAGGCTGGTGTAAATGCTTGCATGCCAATGTCTTTGAACAGCATCTGTTGGCCTTGATGGGAGGCAGCACATTTGCGCGGTGAAACGGTGTGTAGCAACTAGCTACCTAACTGGCTGGAGAAGTACATGGCCTTGCTTTTATGTGAAGAGCTTTTCTTTGTGAGAAAAGAGATGGATTATCAGGCCAGCTGTGCAAAACTGCAGGAATGGGGCCAAATGCTCCTATTTTGCTGCTTCCTGGGGCTCTGCTATGGTGCTGTCTATGACTGCCACAGTGGGAGCTTCTCTGAGGATCTGTTTGGAGGTAGTATTGGAGTTGGGCTCCCATCGGGTATCGCAGTGCAGGACTCAGTGTGGACACAGGATGTGGGGATGCTGGAGCCAGGCTGGTGTGTCATGGCCATCAGTGATGCAGGTGAGATGCTGGGGGACCACACAAAGTGACCAGCTGTGATCAGGAGATGATTTCCCATCCAGAGGCCCAGCCTGTGCTTCTTCAAAGTGCCCCTTGCACCCTACCCTGTGGGACCTCAGTTGGATCCAGCTGAAAAACAGCTCAATTTAGGGTGGGTAAATACCCTGAGGTCTGCTTTGATACTCTGCAAGTGCTGTAAGGAAGCTGATATAAACTAAACACTGAATTAGAAGGTTTTTTTCTTCATGGACTGCTGTGTAAAATCATAGAACTAGAAGATAAGAACAGTTCAGAACTGGTATTGACATCAGAGCTGTTCTCACTCTTTTCAAATATTGGGTCATGGCACAGCTATTGCTTCAAAATTTCATATTTTCCAAAAACAAGGAAACAAATCACTGCAGAAAGATCCTGTTTAGGAAATGAACTTGTAGCAAGTTAGTTGTATGTCAGTGTGTAGTGAGCTGGTCAAGAGCTAAGACACTCTGAGAAGTCCTATGCTTGATGGAGGTTCATTTAGGTGCATACTTCTGTCTTTCATTGTATCTGCACCTCAGTGCAGATGATGCTCCAAATGTGGGGATGCAGGTAGTTTGGGACTTTTCTTGTAATTGCTGTTCTCCATTGAATTTTGCATGTGATGCTTTGTTTTGATTGATTCCTGTAAATGTTGGGGTGTTAACCCCACAAGTGCTGCACCTCCTTTCCCATCTATCTTTGATAGCTCGAGGCGCAGGGGGGACATATAGTCTAACTATTGCTGGTCACTGTGAAACAGCAAAACAGAACTGAGCCTGACGCTTTGTAAATCATTATAAAACAAGGAACTTATTCTGGCTTTGATTCAGAATAAATAAATACCTGTCCTGCTGCTCTTACGCAGAGAAAACACCTGAAAAATTTTTGGGAAATTTTATGCAAATTTTTCCACACTTGGAACAAATCTAACACTCGTTTTAGTTCTGCATGCAATCAAGCCTATGCAACTCCTCCTGTGCTCTGCTGTGACAGTCACTGGGGTCTTGTTCCTGTTTAGAACCTCGGTGGATCAAACTTTTGTTTGGCAAGGGCAGTTTTTTAGCTCTGTTCCTGTGTGAAGGAGGTACTGGGAGTAAACACCTTTCCTGAGCTATTGTTATTGCTGGGTGCAGATGAGAGCCAGCCCATGTGTGTGTTAGTGATGATCCTCAGGGGTGGCGAGGGGGACAAGGACAGGATGGGGTGTCTAGCACCTGCTTTCCTCTGGGGGCACGAGGCTGATCTGCCTTGGCAAGGACATAATACTGGAATATTTTTATTTATGGATAGGGAGGGAAGCAAGTTGCCATCACCCCAAGAGATGTAAATTTTCTTGGTTTGATACACCTCTTCTGCTGGCTGACAAAGCCACAGTCATCTTTTCCCATGGGAGTTTTGCATATAAATAAAAAATAGAAATAGTGACAGGGGAAAAAGTGATTATGAGGGGTTTGCAGGGGTTACTGCAGCTGTTTTATCTGGAGCTTTAGGTCGCAGCCTTCAAAGGGAGAGGAAGTGCCTCCTGTTGATTTTTGCTTCCTTCATTCCCAGTTTACCACGTGGATATAAATGACCTTCTGCCTTGTCCTGAGTTATCCTGCCTTCCTGTATTCTAGGGGACTGCATCCCCCTCAGCTCTCCAAAAATGTGTTCTTGTCCAAGGGCAGGTTAAGCTGTCATTCTGCTAGTGACCATCAGCACGCGCTTAACTTAAAAATGCTTTTTTATCTTATCAGTGTTAAAGTCTGTCTATACATGCTCAGGTTAAGCACACACTTGATCTCTTGGGCTGTTAGGAATGGGTCATTGTGACAGTCCCGTGAGGTGTTTCCCCCTTCACATTCATCGAGATGCTCTACGTAAAGCTCTGTAGATCTTCAGGGCCAGGACAATCCTTTGTGAGGGCTGTCTGACATTCAGTGTCGTGGTGGAGGAAACTGAAGTCCAATTAGTGTCTCTGTGTGTAAAATATGTGTATATTTGTTGGGGTGCAGGCTGCAGCATCTAAAAGGAAGCATGAGGCTAGGTTACCCCAGGCAGTGGAAAAATGATCCGTAATTCACAGAAAGAAACAGATGGCTTTTGTTGTAATGCCCATGTTTATACTTAATGCTATTATTCCTCCCAGAGCATCAGCTTCTCAGTGATGTACAACAGCATAAAAGCATCTGTGGAGAGAAGGGATGCACCAGGGAGGAGAGTGCTTTCAGCCTTAGAGTGGCTTTTTATTGCAAGAGAAAGCAAGCCATCAAGGCCGTGCTCTGCTTCCTTTGCTGTTCGTGTCCTAGAGGGACATGCAGGTGGGAGAAGGGCCCGTCGGGGTCCTGCCCTGATAAACTCCTTACGGAGCCTCCTCATGCTGGGATTTGCTGCCTTGCTTAAAATTGCTTTCTGGCTGGCTCTGTGAGTGCAATTAGTCACCAACCTACAGGTGGGAGATGAAAGTTAATTCTGCAGCACCTAATTAACTGGTGTTGCTGGAAGACTTTTCAAGTGGAGACAAATTATTGCAACTCTGGCTGCACACTTTGGAAATCCGGCAGCGCAGCAGCATGGTATACGTATTTCATCTGAGCACTAGTTGTTAGCTTTAACGATCTTTTGTCTTTCTATTAAAAGACAAGCAAGAAGCTTGAGCCTCACTGTCATAAATCAGTGCAGCTCTACTGAAGACTGTGGAGCTCTAGCAAATTTTATCAGCTGAGGAGAGATGGAGCCTCTAAGCTAAATGACAGCAAAAGTTATCCTTGTGTGCCCATGTGAACCCACAGGCATGTAAGCACCCAGACATTATTTAAAGGTGACTCTGTGTTTAGTTTATGTTGAACTAAATACAACTCCAACAATAATAAATGAAATGTCATCAGATCCCTTACTTATTAACAAAGTAATCAGGTGATTTGTAATTAAAAAAGCCAATTAAAAGACTGTCTGAGTAATACTTCCAGTCCCCTGACACGTGCATCTATTAAAAATGCATCCTATACAATGCATAGGACAAATATAATCGATAGTAGGTTACAGTGATATTTATTACAATGAATTAATTGACTGTCTAGCAGATTTTTCTCCCAGCGGAAGCTTTGAGTATTGAATGTGTCTCTTTTTTCAGTTCTATCTGTCTTGTTGGAAATTTGCCACATGTTTTCATATTGCTATTTAAATTTATTCGTGACCTGAGAAAGTTGTGTCATCATTCAGACGGTTAACTTTTAGCTAAATAGTTTGGGGAAATTTTAGAGGATTTGGGGATAGGCATTATAAGAAGTTTTCTGATAAGACAGTAGAGCTCTCCAAATCCAGTTATGTCAGCAACCGCCAACCGAAAGCAATGTCACTCATCTGGTTCTCCTGCTCCTTGATCTGCTCCTACTTGATTGGCATCCTGTTGTATAACTAAATACCCCANGACAGTAGAACTTTCCAAATCCAATCATGTCAGCAACTGCCAACCGAAAGCTGGTTCTCCTGCTCCTTGATCTGCTCCTAATTGATTGGCATCCTGTTGTATAACTAAATACCCCAGTGATGTTACCCAGCACCATCCTTCAGAGCCCTGGGTGGTGGGGACCAAAAGTGAGCGGGATGCAGGGCATAGCTCTTTGGTCTTGAGAGATGTCTTGTTGTATGAAAGATAATAAAGACATGTTGATGGGGAAAACTTTTGCTGTTTTTTATGCTATACTGTTTGACAGGTTGTGCCCACTTTCTGGTGGATATTTGGTAGCTCTCAGGCTTTTTTTAAGCATGGAATCACATGTCAGAATCACAATGATATGGGAAGGAAAGCCGTTGTTTTTACAAGCTCTTGCCTGACAGAAGGGGTTCTGTTGGAGGCTCCTAGAAATGTAGAGCAGATAAGTATTCCAAGCCTTTTACCTTCTGAAGCCATGCAGACAATAGATGAAACACTATAGAATTATTATTTATTTTAGAACTGTGTTCTATTTTTGTCCCATACCTATAGATTGAGAAATATTATCTGTTTAAAATTCAGGATGGAGAGCCAGAACTCAGCTCCAGGATTCTATTCCTCCCTTTTCTCAAAATTTGACTTTAGTTAAGGCAGTCAAAAATATGGTTTGGCTCTCTAAAATTGAAGTGTATTATCTCCAGTGTGTAAAATGGGGATATTCTTGTGGGCTAGGAAGGCCCTTCCTTGGGATTCTACTGCAAGCCAGGTGATTCAAGACACTGGTCAAAATTAACTCGTACATGGATTATAAAAGAGACCAAGTTCTCTTGTTTGCAAAGGAAAGACCTACCATCTTACAAGGTGCAATTTACTAACTCCCAAATTGTGTGCTTTAACTGAGATGTGTCGACAAGCCTCATCATCTCAGCTGCAAAATTATCCTAGTCAACCTATGGGTAGGCAAAGAAGCAGAGTGGGAGGGTTTAACTCCTACTTTCTTCTTAGGGAAAGAAAGTATTTTAGGCCTTAGGATATCAAAAAGCATGTATAGTCATCCATTAAGAACTTGCTGATGGATTTCCTGAGAGTTGCTTTGTATGAAGTAGAAAGGAGAATAAGATAGGATTCAGTGTTTTATCAAAAATGCAGTCAAAAATACAAGCTCATTATTTAAATCTCTATTTTTATGACCTCATTGACATTAAAAAAGTGTCTCTTTCATGAAGATTGGTAACATTTTGTTGCTATGAATCAAAATATGCATTTGGAAATTCTGCTGACTACCTTTGGAGATGTGTATCTCTAGAGACTGTCTTAACTTCCATATTCATTAAGCTATTCTATGGTGTTGGAGAGACCAAAACCAGGAACCTTGTTAGCCCTGAAGTTTGAGCATTTTGCCTGTTCCTGGACCAGTCATTTTTCTTCTGTTTCCTGGTATTTTGCTGCTTGAGAAATGTGAGCCTCAGGCATATTTAGGAACAAAAGGCAGCCATGTGAAACAAAAAAAGTTTAGAAAACTAGGAAGAATAAAGGAGTCACAGATTATGCTCTATTGCATGTGTGAGATGTTTCTTCTTTAGCTTTTCCCCTTCTCTCTTGCATATTCTTATAATGCTTGCAATCCAAAATTGTGATTTCCATTTCTTTCCGTTTAAAAAAGGATGAATCTGTGTTTACCCACCTCATCTACGGTTCCTGTCCTTTCTGTGCCTAAGCTGTAACCCCTTTCTCTGTGCCTAAATACTAATCCCTTCCGTTCAAACTTTTTTTTTTTTTTTTCTCTGAGCACATTCTCCACACACCTGCTCTAGTGCTTCACACTATGCAGGATAAGCCTCTAGATGAGTATTGGCCTTGCAGTAGCAATTCGTGAACCTTTCAGATAGTAGTTGCAATTCCTCAGCCTCTTGCTACCAAGGTTTGAAATAACGCTGAACTACCTTATGGGTTGTTCATCAATGTTTTCTCTCCCTGTTACCTTATTTCTTAAGTTTTTCTTCTTGTTTTTAAAACAAAAAAATTACACTTTTTTTTCTGCATATTAGCAAATAGGATCATTGTTTAACCAAACAAGTATTAAACTTGGAGGTGGAGGTGACATCAATATCAAAAGACACAGTCTGACTGCACAGTCACTATGTCAGTACTGTTCCCAGAAACTATCCTGACTGAAAATTTGGAAAAAATAAAAAAAGACAGAAAGAAAAAAGGGTCTTTCTGATGCATTCAGTTCTTCAAAACACAAATGTAATCAGACGCAAAAGTGGAGGAGAAAGATGTGGGTTGGGAGAGGCAAACTGTTTCCTAAATCTTATTAACTAATTAAGCTATTATTGAAGAAACTTATGGACTTTTTTTTTTTTTTGACTGAAAATAATAACATTTTCCACAGTGTTTTACACCCGTCTGTAGAATTCTTCTGTGATGGATGTGACCATCCATTAGATTTAACAGGATAATCTTAAAATATTTGGAAGTGTTTCATTTTCTCGAGTGATTTATTTGCAAGGATGACAATGCCATCCTCTGTTATCTAGTATGTAGGGTGATGAGAACATGAATGGATCGACTGTGGTTCATCTCGTGGTCCTTTGGAGTCAATGGATGTCTTTTATTGACTTAACTGGACAACAGATGAGGCCAGATGAAAGACCCACTGCTTTACTAAACACCACTTGTCTTTCTAGCTTATGAAAATAAATAATCCCAGACAACTTCAAAGCTGACTGGGTTAGTGCTGCACATAGGTTGTTTTTGAAGTTTTGTTTATAAGGAAAATATGTTTATCACCATGAAAGGATTGCAGGGTGACCTGACCTTTTCAGGATAAAAATGGAAAGGAAAAATAAGATAATGACAGTAAAAAGTCTCCTAGTCATTACTAGACTGCTGCTGAGAAGTATTTGGCAAAGGCTGGAGAAATGTCACAGTTAAAGAGCACGATTTCCATGGAAAGATTATTGAATCTGACCCCATCTGTTGCCCAATGAGGCCAATGAAAACTCACTTCACTTGTTTCAGCAAGAGCTAGGATGGCTGAAGGCCAAAAAAGATGTTGCTCAGAAAGTTGCACGCTTGTAGTGGGGTGCTACAAGGGAAGGAATTGTCCTTAGCAAACCATGTCCAGGGGATAGGAAATGCAGTGTCTTGGAGGGATGTGGCCATCATCCAGTGACAACTGCGGTACCAAGATCTGCTGGGGTGTCCAAACAGTAATGCCCTCATGTCAGGGTGCGTTTTTCAACAAGTAAAGCTCTCGCCCACACGTTTTGCTCCTAGCTCTTGTGCTCAGCTTCCTTGATGACGATAACTGCTTCATTAACTGCCTGATAAGTTGTCCATGCACATTAACATCATTTTATCTGGGCAGTAACTATGAGCGTTACCCTAGGAAGCTGTGTAACATCCATCACGGGAGGTTTCATAAGAGGTTAGGAAAACTTCTGCCAGGAGTGTTTTAGGTATGGGGAACAAGAAGACGGACTAGACAGCTCCTTACATAACCTTCCAGCCCTGCCATCTCTTGCTTTAAAAGTCTGTGACAGCAGTAACACATTATTTCTATAGAAAACCTTCCTAGAAAGCTCAGATAAGACGGGGTTGTTGGATCAGGAGTTGTTTAGACATGGCACCAACACATTCAAAATTGAAATGGCAGCCCAGTATGTCACGGGTGGGTGAAGAAAACCCTGGGTGAAGAGGGGTTGTCACACCTACCTGGAGATGTTTGCATGAACATATATGCACTGAAGTCAGCCACCTCTAGCTCTTTCAGCCGTGGGGAGAGAAATGAGTGCAGTTCTAGGTGTCCGAGCTGAGCAGGAAGGGATCTCTCCCTCTCTCTGCCAACCATCATTCTAGTGGTCCAACCTTGCGTGCACTTAGCAGGATGAAGCCCACCTCTGGTAGGTGAGTGCAGACCATGTCATTTCCTCCTGGGGTCCAGACTGCTGTGATTTGTGAATGTTGTGAAAGAGGCAGATCAGGTGGAATTCGATGCCTATGCAGATGGGTATGTTGCAACACACTGATCATGATTGAGGGAAGTGTGAGAACTCAGTAGTTTTCTCATTTCAGTAGGGACACAATATTCATTCAGATGCTTTTCTATCAGCTCTTTGTTTCTAAACACTGATAAAGATGGCCTCTGTCATGCCACTGCTTAGCTTTTTATGGCTCTCAACTTACACTCATTCGGCAGAGAGGTCCCCACCACAGAACACACTTTTCACTGGCCTAGGATTAGCCATTCACTTTAACACATTTGAGTTGGAATCCTCGAAGCTATACTTGAGATGGTTGTATAAAGAAAACTTACCTGAAATGTCATTTATTTTGATTTCTCACAAATATTAATATTTTTGCTGAATTGTGTCTTTTATTCAGTAAATCTCTTTGGTTCATCTTTAATTTGCAAATGGCTCTGGCTGCACTGCAACTTAAGCGTCTCGTGGTTGTGAAACCCGGTCCTTGAATGAGGCTCAATATGCAAATATCTGTTTTTCAGAAGGTCTGGATAGCTGCATCTGCCCTGTAGGGTTCTAAACAATGCAATTAGATTTGGGTTTCTCACAGCCAAAATGGCATAAAGACATTGGGAGTCAGGAAAGAGAAATGTGAAAGAATATGCAAAAAAAAAAAAATTAACAATTTTGGGACTTGGGAATAAAGATGGAAAGAAGGAAAAGCTCAGCTCAAGTTTACAGCTGACAGGCACTACTATAAGTAATTTCAAAGGGTACTGAAGGGGAATGTGCTCGTGCCCAGGGGAAGCTGAGGGGAAGCTTACAACTGGGCAGTAAGCTTGGATGGATGGTTTGGCAGAGCTGCAAATCGGTGCAGCTCACTCCTGGGCTCTGGATGATAGGAGCAGCATTTACAGATGCCAGAGGATATAATGAGAAATAATGAGTGCAATAAAGAAGAAGGTGGACGAGAAGCCTGAAACTGATGAGAGATAGGAGCTTGCATCTTCTCTTTCACAGCCCAGGCATTAGAAGTGAGTGGCAAGTGACTCTCAAAAGCACAGAGGTAGTCCAGTCCCATCATGTTGGAAGCTCTGACCCCAGTGCTAAGGAGACCAGACATGGGAAACACAGCTGCAGGAGCTGCTCTGCTCCAGTGTGCAGAGACTTGTGTCTCTGACGTCCAGTCCTTCGGGGTATCACACCTTGGTGCACCAGGAAAGTGAAACTGTTTTCTCACTTTTAGTCACTTTTAGTGTGATTAATTACAAGAGTGCTCAAAGGGGTCAAACTCCCTTCTTAGCTCCTCCTGACTCCATTCTTTCCTTAAAGAGGCTTTTTCTTTATGTCTTTTTTTTTTTTTTTAGTGCACAGCTAATCCCTATTCAACATACAAATATAGATAGCACACAGGTCTCTACAGATTATGGATGCCCCTTTTGGCAAACAATATCTTTTAATAGCATTGTGTGCAGTTAATCCAGTTAAGCTAGCAAAAGTATCACTGGAACATGCAGTGCAAATTCAGGGAAGGAATAAATGACAATCCTCCCAGGAACTGCTGTTTAGTAATATTATGGAGGTAGGTTGACAGGGGTTTTTTTTTTTTTAATCTTTTTTTTTTTCGTCTCTACAATGTCTCAGAGAGCAATGTGACCAGAGCAAGCTGTTAGATAAGAGACTCTTGCTAATATATTACATGCTGCTATATAACATTAAATTTCCTAAGAGAGGTGAGAAATGTTTATAACTACTGGTCTCTTCTAGGATCAGGTTTTTCATGCACCAGGAGTTGGCCATAAGAGCTTGCACCCTTTCCCCATCAATTCTGATGAAGTGGGAAGGGGCAGAGACAGCTCCCATCCGGGTAAAGAGTGGTAATGAACGAGGTCTACACGTGGGAGATGGACAACCCTCCTCTCCCGGCCAAGCTCCGTGCTTTCCAGCACCAGCACACTGCACAGATCCTGCTGTTTTCTCCTCCCCTTCCCCGTGCCCAGCACACTGTATCTCTGCTCTCCCAAGGGTGAGCAGTGCTGACGTCGCATGAATGAATGAAAGTTGCTGTTTTTGCTGGTGCACAGTGTCCTCTGAAGAGAACGTGTCAACATCAGAGAGTTCCTCGTAGCAGCTTTACTTAGCAGCACAGCTGTGATTTAAGTAATTCTCCTGGAAGAATGAGGCAAAATTCAGCAAAAGTAAAACAAACACATTTGCCTGTTCTTGTTGTCCAGATTACTGTTAACTGCTCACTTTAAATTTAGCACTGAATACTATACATCTATACATTGATTCAGCTTCTTGGAATGGCATCAATTTTCCACTTAGAAAATTGATTTTTTTTTTTTTTTTTGGCTAACGCTATATAGGATGTTGTTGGTTGGTTTTGGGAGACACTTTCTTATGGAAACTTACCCTTTGTGCCTGAAATGCAAACCAGTCTTTCTGAAGCCTAGGAATTTGGAGCAGTAGAAAAATACTATTGAGAAATGGCAGCTGAAATGGGGAAGAGACGTTTTAGAAAAGTAAGGTCAATCCCAGAAAAGTAATGAAAGAGAGTCAGATTTACACATAAAGATCCATAGTCAAAATTAAAGACACTATATGCCTGGATAATATGCAGGGGAAAAAAAGGTTAAGAGAAAAAAGAGCTGGCAACAAGTGATATGTAGCAATAGATTTGCCATAAAATTCATTTCAGAAAACTGTTGGATGAAGGAATTTCTTAGGCAGATTAATCAGGGAGAAAACAAAATCACAAAATATTGCAACTCCATTTTTTCAGTGAGATGCAGAAGAGTATCTCAAGGAGTCCCATGAGATGGTGAAGGCTCCTCTATCAGCCTGCTATATTTGGATGCTCAGGTTGCTGGGACAGATTAGAGACTCTGAGCCTGGTAAGCCAGGGTTAATGGGTGATTTCCAGTCCTCGCATACGTCATGTTGGCTTGTGGGTATGCCTGTGCTGCAATAGGCATGCATCCACTCTGAGCACTTGTATCGCAGTTCGTCTGGGTCCTGAGGACAGTGTCTCCATGGCTGCAAAACCTGCTCACGACGCTGGATCATTTGGGTGATCCTGAGCTCCGTGCAGTTACAGCTGACCAGCTAAAAGTAGCCAAGCTGATTACTTTAAACATAGCTAATGGTCCAGCTAGGGTTGTGAGCTGCTGCCATGCCTTTAACTGCAGAGGAGATAGAGCTTGATCTGAAAAACAGATACAACAATTCCCTTAACGGTCATTTGTTGGTGAAGCTATAGCACAGAAGAAAATGTGGTGGTGATGGTGGCAAGCAGAGAATGCATGTGTGACCAAATGTTTTATTTGTGGTGTTGGTGACAGTTAATTAGCAGAAGACCATAATCCTTTAAGTAATTTTTTGGAATTACAGTTTGGTTGAAAGCCTGATAGATGATAAAAAAAAAAAATCCATTTCTTCAGGAGGGAACTGAGCACAGTGTAACCAGTCTTGTGGCTTTTCAGATTCCTTCATGGATGTGGCTAGTCACAGAGCATGGTGTGGTGGCCAGAGGGAAGGACACCCATTGGTTCTACCTCCCCTGGAAACCTCATCTGGCCAACTGAGGGCTTCCCTGGAGGGAAGGACGAGGGGAGTTATAGCCCTAATTTTTCTACCTCAATTTGGATGGAAAGCAGAAAAACATTTGTCTTAAGCATTCTGGTTACTCTCCTGAATTTTAAATTTCCAGTGATAAACTGACATTCAGACAATGTTACTCGGGGTCTTTCTTCACTGCACAGAGCTCTGTCGTCCAGCTTCAGTTCCATCTGTATCATTTCTGAGATATCCCCATCCGTGAGCCCTGATAAGTGCCTGCTGGGTGAACATCCTGGATGTGTTTGTGCGGGTTAACATCAGTGTGACCTGGATGGTTGCCACTAAACAGCTGTCCATAATGATGAAATCAGAAAAAGGTGAAAAGAGAATAGCTGAACATGACTAAGATTCAGAAGTTTTCAATAGCCTTTTATTTGTTTTACTCCTGTCTTGGATATATAACTTAATAGTTTTTTTTTTTTTTACGTGATATGAACTATGAGATGGAGCTATTACAGTTATGTATTCTGTGTTCTGGTTGCATTATAGGCAGATTTCAATAAACACATGATTAAGGACAGTTTTTGCAGTTCCTTGAGGATTACATAAAAGATGAAAAGGGGAAAATTCAAATGTTAATTGAATAAATTCATAGTCTTGAAAGTATGCTACATCACATTTCACTTGTAGTTCTGGATTTGATAGTATCTTTTATGCTTTGCTTTAGTTTTGAAACAAACAAAAAATCCTTTCCCCTGTGCTGTTAGTTGTGCTTTTAAACTTTCAGTTTAACCACAAAGATATTTATGAAACCATAAGGGTATTAACTCTAGACCAATCAGAATATGATTTGCTGTTTGATATAAAATATCAAGGGTTTTAATGATGTTCAGGCAGAACTTAATAGACAGAGATCTCTGGAAAGCTCTTTTAACAGTAAAAGAAATACTAATTTTCATATAATTTGTTTTTCTATAAGTAAATAAAAGGACAATTACAAATCTTATTTTTTGTGAATCAGCTGGGCCTGATCTGATCTATATGAAACCTGTCATGGATCTGCCCTTATCTACTTCATGTCCCCTTCTGCTCCACCATGTGGGATGTCAGCACAGCAAGGGATCATAGAAAGAGCAGCAAAAGATTGCCCACAAAATAATACTAATGTGCCTGGAAGCGTACTAGGATCAAGGTGGCCTAGCCCATGTGGAGAAACCTCATGGAATTGCCAGGATATATCATTTTAATGTAGGTCTGTTTCCTCTGAAGAAAGGCACGCGCCAGCACTGCCAGCTTCACCCTAAGTCTCACTTGGTACCCAACCAGTTCCAAAGATGAGAATTTCCTCAGGTTTGTTCTGACAAAACAGAGATTAAATTAATTTGAGGGGTTATGACTGTGGAAACAAAGATACAAAGCGAAACATAGAGAAGCGACTAGGTGCAGGTCTAGATCTGTGTCTAGGAGCTGAATCAGTGTTATTAATAAAATCAATAGCTGAATGAACCTGAATGGCTCATGGTTCAATCCTGCTGAAGAGGCTAGGGAGAAAAGTGCTATTAGATTTTGTGCCTCTCTCTCAGGAACTTGTGAATATCCCACCCTCCACCTTAGCATTTGTGCTGCCTGGCACCCGACATGCACTGTGCTTGCTCTTCCTCGCTGCAGCGTGATTGTCAAAGCAGTGAGAGCCCTGTACGGTACACTCCATGCCAAATGCTCCCTTTTTGGTTTAATTATAACTGATCTTGCTAATCCCAGTCTCGATTAATGAGCTTAATATGCAAATGCTATGATGAAACTGAAACTCTTTGTGATTGTTTGCAGACAGATTACCACTTCGAGTACACGGAGTGCGACAGCAGTGGCTCCAGATGGAGGGTGGCTGTCCCGAATCCGTCAGTGGAATGCTCTGGATTACCTGACCCCGTGAGAGGGAAGGAATGCAGTATGTTGGCACTTTTCATTTTACAGACCATAACTAGCTGTTCGTGTTATTCATCCTCACACACTGACACCAAGAAAGCCTTTTGGAAGGACTAGTGTGTTGTGATGACATGGATCTTCCTAGCTCTCTTGGTAACATCCTAAATGTCCTTTAGCCATATCCACTGCAATAACCCCTGAAGAGCTCTGGTTGTTTGTCTTGAGCTGCCTTGCTGTAAGTTTGATTCTGGCTGTGCTGGCCAAGATAGCTACCATCACATTGGCACAGTGTCCACCCACTTGCTGCCAGCGTTACTTGGCTAATAATCAGCTGAATGCATAAGTAATGATAAGTAAATGCCTTATTTGCCTGAATTATTTCCATGATGAAACTTTCTTCATTTCGAGCTTTTAGAAGGTTATTTTTTTAATAACTTGGAATGTTCTCATGTGCTTTTTGTTTTTCTTTTCTTTCCTTTTTTTGTTTGCATCTGGGGCATAAATAGACAGCTGCTCTGCAAACATGTTTGAACTCTTTCCCCACTGTTTTGTAGCTTCCCAAGCTGGATGCTATTTCCTATCACACTTCCTTGCTCTAGCAATTCTCTTTGAGACAGATCCTAGCAGTGCTTTACTTTGTCAGCAATTTGTACCATGAGCTATAAATTATTGTATCTGCCAAGCTGGATAAATGATGGCAATGTCCTTTCATTTCTACTGTAAGAGAGGTGAGTTTTTATTCACTTCTGACTCTCCTCCTGTAAGAGTTTATTGTTCATTTCTTTGCTGCATGTATTCCAGCCTAGAGCCCGCAAATATTTTCCTTAACACTGATGTTCCCTGGAAGATTTCTGAGTGCTTGCAAAAAGCTACCTCTATCATTGCTTGTACTTATGTTTAGAGATTTTACATGTGGGATCTCTGTTTGCTGTTTGGATTCGTTATTCAATCACAGATTTGGACAACTGGGAATCACCTCAAGTGATCCCTTAGTTTACCCTCCAGCAAAATAGCTGTAATAATTATAACATTGTCATTCTCTGCTGACCCTTGGCTGAGTTCACTTCTCATCACTTTTATCACATCCAGTGATGAAAATCCACAGCTGCTCCAGATATTTTCTCATCTGTTCATTTCTATTCATTATTCCTCCTATTACAAGTTCCTTTTTTTCTGCTTTTGAATCTCTGTTGCTGTACTTGAAGCTTAATACTTTTTTTCCGTGTTCACTATAAAGGAACAGATCGTGTTACTCTTCTGCTACACAACTGCTTTTCAGGTACCTCAAAGTACATGGTCCAAAATACTTTTTTTCTAAATATAGACAATTTCTTCTTTAACCTCCTGATGTTTAAGGTCTAGCAGCATTGCATCCATCATTTTTGCTGCATATTTCAAGAAGGGAATTACAGTGAAAATTCAGCTGCTTAGTAACAGCAGATGAGTCTCTGCCTCTTTTCTTCTGGCCACCTGTTAGAGAAAGGGGAAACTGCCCAAGAGATTGGCTGGGATGTTATATACCAAACTAGAGGCTCCTGCTAAATACACTCATCTCAGTAGATGCCTTTCCTTCCTGTAGTGTTTCTAAAAGTCCCATGGCAGCTCAGCTTGTTCAAGAAGTTTTTGGATGGTCAGTTCTGTCTTCTGAGCCCTTCAGGTGTTCTCTAGGCTCTTGGGAGTGCAGCAAAGAGTTAATATAGTTTTATTTATTTACTTATTTTTCTTCCTGCTTTAGATAGTCTGGCTTCAGAAGATGTTTGACTATATTCTGATGGCAAAAACCTTTAGTTTTAGCATCTTTCAGTCTTTTTTTTCTTTTTTATTTTTTTCCTTTTGTTTTAGGAGGTGCTGGTCCTTCCTCTCAGGTTGTAAACATGACTTCATCAGCAACAGCCAATCACTCTAGGAGTGTGTAGGGAACCCCCATCCTACTCAGCTGGGATAATGTGCTGTTTTTTACTGCAAAATAACTGAACGAGAGTACAGTGCTCCTGACAGCCTGTTCGTCAGTGGGTGGGATATACCAGGAGAAGGCAGCTTTTGAACACGATTGCACTACAACTCTTTAGACTTTGCCTTCGGGGACCTGTTGTCAGTGAGGAATCATAAAGAGGACAGCTCCTTCCTGATTCCTCATGTTCCCCGCGGGGTGGCTTTTGTCTCATCTGGCAAAAGCTCATCAGCCACCGGACCAAGGGCATCCTAAGCTAAAAGTAAAAATTACTGTAGCTGGAGGGAAAAGCAAAGGGTTCTGTATTTGCGGCTGTTAGTTGTTAGGCCAACGCATGTTCTCAGTGGGTTGCGTGCAGAGCAAGATTTACAGTACAGACTTTGCCAGGGGTTGTGTGCACATCTTACAAGGTAATTAATGCTTTTTAGAGATGTATTCTTTCAGTTTTCTCATAAGCTTAGTGCTTTTTTTATCCCAAGGCTTATCAAGAAGTACTACAAACATGGAATAACCTTTGAAATGAGTCTTTCTGGTCATTCTACAAACTATTCAGACTGTGCTACATCTTTTAGGTCCTGTCCTGTGGCCAGAGCATACTGGCATTTGGGCTCCCTCCTAGCATTTGCTGTAGCCTTGGATTCCCTCAGGCATCTCTTCTAGTGCTTCAGCCTGAAGAACTGGGGACCACAGGACAATCCCCACAGGTAGCACAAAATCCATCCTCAGAGATCTATTGTCTTTAGAAGTTATGGATGAGATCTAGTAGCCCTGAGAGATAAACAACTATTAGACAGCTGTGTCTCTACCTTAAAAAGGGCTGAAACTGCAAAATAGCATTATTAGCTTTTTTTTTTTTTTCTTTTTTTTTAATTCCTAAGGTTGGCACAACCCTCAGTGGTCCTCAGTGGCAATTAGAACAGAGTGGGTATAGGGGAATCCGGATGAGATGAGATTCACTTTTTTTTTTTTTTGAACGCATTTGCCACCACAGCTGACTTCATGGTGTAGTGTTTGCAATTGTTTTCATGTGTTCAAAACTTCCTGCCACTTGAGAATATCCGATATTGGTCTTTATTGCTCTTGAAAATAGTCGCAGGCTGTCATTAATTTTGGATCCTGAGAATACTGTGTGAAGCTCTTACACTTCCAAATGCTCAGCAGTGTGCCTGAACTAGGAATTCAAAACATGTTGTAACAATATGTTAAATGTCTCGAATTATCTCTGTAAGTAAGTCTAGACCGTGGTCTCCAGAGAGTGCGGAAACACTAGAGATTGCTAAAAATGCATTAGATCCGAAGCTTCATGTATCTAGAGCAATCTAATTGTGGCACCAGAACTCAGTCGGTGTCTTGAGACGTGCTGATTTTCAGGATATTGTGTTTTACTGCTTTTTATTTATTATTTATTTATTTTCCAAATGAACCATTTAAAAGTAGGTTGAGTATCTTGGTGCTGTGCTGCAGTCTGAAGTGTTGCCTCCCCGCAGAGCCCAGCTGACTCACCCACTGAGAGCGACTGCTGGCACTTCCTGACACGTCTGTAGCATCGGAAATGTTTGTCAGGATTCAGATCTTTTTTGGGTCTTCTAAACCATTTCAGACAAAACTTACCTGCTGAGAAGACAGGCGCCTCTAAGAGCTACTCACATGGTTCAACAGAGAAAAGACTATCATATTTCTGCTGCTTTATGATTTGTGTATTAACTGTCTTTTTTTTTTTTTTTTCCTCGTTTTTGCCATTAGCAGAGAGTAGCATAGATATAGATATGAACCAATGGACCCTCTTTCTCTCCTGCTCCCTTTCCCTCCAAATCTTTCCCATCCAATGGGAAGTGGAACCTTGCATGGTGGATGCTTTCAGTGTTGCATGATGTGCTGCACATTGCACTGCACTGCTGTGGTGCTGTGGGATGTACTGCTGGGAAGCAATCCTCAATGTGGGCAGGAAGGTGACAGAAGAAGCTCCAGAAGATGACAGTTTGCTTGCAATACCCTGGGAAAACATGCCCTTTTGTTTATAGGTTTCATCCCTGTCTAGAAGAAAATCTGCCCTTCTTTTCTTACCTCTTTGCCCAGTGGGCAAGCTGTTCTGCAGGTTGTGCAGACAAGGCTCAAGTCTCACCCCACCTATGAGCCTTTACACGGCTCTGTCAGAATCTATCTGCAAAAAGTNTGTTCTGCAAGGCTCAAGTCTCACCCCATTGAAAAGGCTCAAGTCTCACCCCACCTATGAGCCTTTACACGGCTCTGTCAGAATCTATCTGCAAAGTGCTGGTTTGCCCATTTCCTTCCTTTGTGCTTGAGTTTGTTCAGTGATGAGTCATATTTGACACTGGCACATCACGGTAGCAAGTTATGCTAAAAAGAAGCACATCAAATGCGCAGCAAGGATCTCGGCTAGGCAAAAGGAAATGTTTATTACTTCTAAAGCTACAGTACTGAAGATCACTGAAGAGTACTAACGAGTACTTTGTAGCTCTCCTCTGCTCCACAGCTGAGACATCCTCTTCAGGTACCTGACTGCAGCCACCCAGTACTGCTCTGAAGTTATAGAACATACACGACAAAAGGGAGGGTACTCTGAGGAGGACATGGGCAAAGAACCTGCTTTGGTGAAATCCAAACTGGCTGAATTGCTCCATTACTCCTTAGCAGTAAGGAATGTGCTTAACCAGTACAGAGATCTGAACCAATTTGATCTCTTTTGTTTCTAATTACAAGAGGTCTCACTCCGATCTTCTCATGAATCTTGTAGCAGAAAAGATCACAGTTAAGGCGATATACTTGGATTTCTCAATGGAAAATACTTATGGCAGTAATTGGAAGATGTCTGCATTTGAGGATAGCCAGACTGACCATATACTGTGTATTTTATACTAAACTAAAATGTCTGAATTCAGAGTTATCCTTTCCTCCTTGTCTCCTTTCCTTCCTTTCTTCTTTGTCTCCCTACACTACAGTATGACCCAGATGTCTGCTGCTGAGAGCGGGCTCTTACTGTCTGTGGGTGAACTGATACACTCCTATGAACAGTGTCTGTGAACAACGAGAGAGGAGAGGCTTCACATTGTGACCTGAAATCCCATTTAAGATTAACTCTCATTTCACAAAATGATATCAGCCATTTTCTGCCAGCCTAAATGGGAATAAGTTGCACCTAAACAGAACAATGTCAAATCAGTAGAATTTGCCGTGTTCAAAGGGGGAAATGCTGGTAGAGTTACTATGTGGTCAGCATCCAAATACCACTTATAATTAGCAAGATTTCTTAAGAGGCACAAAAATGTAATTCATTTAATTGATATTCTTAGGTTAGGGAGTTGGTATGGGAGAATTTGATCAAGAACAATGGCTTGTAATAATTAATGGTTCTGTTTAGCAAATTCCACCTTTACCTAGCACCAGTGAAGCTGGATAACTTCACTGAAATGTGCTTTAATTTTGAGGCAAGAAGTGTGAGTGTGTGCCAAATGATAAACACGTGAAAAGCTCCAATGACTTCAGGAAATAGGCTACCCTTAATTACAACAATGTAGGCTTGAGTGCAAAATTTGGCCTGATTTATTCCTACTGAACTGTTTTTCTAGAGTTTATTCTAACTTGCACAGTTGGCTCTTAGAAAACACAGGGGAAAATATGATCTTCCTAATTGTAGTGGACTTTAAACACACTGAGGTCAAATGAACTTTTTAAGGCTTGTAGGTTTTATAATGCTTTAAAGCAATGTAAGTGTCTGAAGGACATTTTTTTTTCTTTTTTTTTTTTAAGCTTTCTGCGTTTGCAAGTGAAATGCAAGCAGAAGATTTTGACATTTATATTTTCTTAATCACTGAAAGATTTGGTGTTCTCAACAGGTAGAAAATGTATGCAATCCTAATAGCCTTGAAGTCAGCGGGCATCTGCAAATTTTATAAATTACTGTGTATTCACATACATATTTATGTAAATAGATAATATAACATAAAAGTAAAGCATCCAGTGGTACCTGTATGTTTGGTTGCTGCCTGCCAACATACAGCATAGTTATACTTTAGTTCCATGGTCAATAAGGTTTTGTATTTGGACAAGCTCTTGGTAGACCTTGTAGAGCATTTTAGTTAGAATTTTGAAATTTGCCTGAAGGAACCTTGAAAATGACAACTAGAAACTTTAGTTTCATTCTTGTGGATATGAACGTACATATGCATACTTCCATGAGAAAAATGCTGTTTATTAAAACATGGAATATATCTTAATGTTATCTTAAGGGGTTTCTTTATGTAATCTCACAGAGATATTGTCCTATAACAACATGTATAAGAACTGCTTCTCATAAGGCATACAGATGTCCATAGCTATGATTTCCTGAAACAAATATGAATCACAACGAAATTCTTTTGCCTTTTTTATCTGACATTGGTTGAGGATTACTTTCTGGACTCATTAATGGAGATTCAAATAATTGGGTTTTCTTTTTTTCACTATGAAAAGAACAAATATGGTGACATCAGCTTAACTCTGAGGGACAGGCATTTTCCACTTTTATTTATCTCATGGCTTGAAAGCAATAGATCTTTGTCAGACTTGATGTTCTAATATTTTTCATTTTGGATATCACTAGGACAGTGCTTATTTGGGTATTCACATTGGATACAACATCAAGGTCAAGCCATTAATTGTTGCTAGTGTCTATCCATGCCATTTAGATCTGACATACGCACACAGATATACTTATGTACAGTGACACATGCTTTTGGGTATCCTGAGCTGTAGGAAAGCACCATTTTCCAACTAAATGGCTCTTTGAAAATTGCATTTAAAACATCTCCCCTTTCATCCCTCCATGCCTTAGATTGCTCTCTATAATGGTAAGTTCTGATCTCCTTCTTCCCTTTGACTAGCACATTCCCCCTGCTCCCCTTTCTGTTGATCTGTCCTATGGTTCCTATGAAGATAGCTGCCTATCAATGTATAAATATATGTCATGTCATATGGAAGGTTGCTCTCTCAAACCTGGCTGCGCAAGGAATGGTCTCTTAGTGGTAATGAAATCCAGGGAACCTGAGCATTTCTTGACATCCTGCCTGCTGGCGCCTGACCTGTTATACTTCACCTCCCAATTAACTAGTGAACGAGTATATCATTCTGGCTCTGCAGCCACCTCTGGCAGGAGGTGAGTAGAACTGTGAGAAGATTTCAAAGTGACCTGTACAGGGCGACTCCTGTGAGTTTGGCTGGCAGGACTGGGCAGCTCTTTTTTTTTTTTTTTTTTCCTGTTTTCCTAAGGAAAAGGAAAGGCTTCCACAGGGCGGGTCATTGATGTGGGGGCATGACAAGTGTGTAGCAGTGAGGACCACTGTGAAACTGAGCTGAGTGAGCGTATGCCTCACAAAAGCAAGGATCTGCAGCAATCTTCATGGCAGGGTTTGCAAATCCCAGCTCACAGGCTGTTTTAGCACTTTGGTAGATGTTTACTTCCCTTCCCGTCAGAACATCACTAATGCATGGTCCTAATTCAAATCAAGTAACTAAATCCTATCGATTTCATGCATTATGGTCTCACCTGGAATCAGACTCAGGGTACATTTTACTGTGACATTTCCACCTCAGTGTTTTCCTAATGCATATTGTTACCCTGGAGATGACCTGGTGTTGCAAGTAGTCTTTCACTCTTTTTTTTTTCCTCTCTGTGTATAAGCAATGTGTTTTCTATGAAGAAAAAAATCACACTGTGTTTTTTTTTTTTTGAAGTATAGATTTATTTAGATAAATAGTAAACAAGCAGAAGATCTTGCAGTGAATCCACAGAATTGTGTGTTGGTGTGTGTTTTGAGGCTTCCAAGAGAAAGACTGGCCTTTCTACCTTCTAATGATGTCTTCACACTCTCTGTGTATGCACTGTAATTAAATGAGTTAGTTAAACACAGATTCCTCTGAGTCACTGCTTTCTCTTTCAACAGGAAAGCAGCTGGCAAGGCTTTGGATTTTCTCTGGCTTGGTAGAGGGATGAGAGAGATGCATGGTGCATGTATGTGTGCACGTGAGAGAAGGTGTAATGAAGATTTTTTCACGTAAATTGCAGTTGCCTATAAGTGAGCAATCAAAATGAGCCCAATGAAGTTGCTGCAGCTTGGAGAGCTGGTCATACACCTCAAGTGACTGACAGCTGAGCTGTTCCCTGATGTTTCCAGCACCCTGTTATTGGGATAGCTCTTGCAGATTTTGCAACAAACATGCTTGGGAATCCCTTGGCGATAAGTATTTTTTTCTTCCTCCACTCTGTGTCCACTTTCTCTCATGAGTCCACTGAATATTCCCATGCCAGAATCACAACTTTAAGTGCCCAAGCGATGAAGTAAGTACCAGGCCAGATAGATAGGGCAAATGCTACTTTTCCTGTCAAAGAAGGGATTTGGAAGGAGTTTTGATCTGTATTGGCCTATATAGGTTTATATAAGAAAGACTATAGGTCTATATAGGAAAGATGATATACTCTTAAGAAAAGGAGTGTCTGCTACAGGAGTTACTCTTAACTCTTCCTCAGGTTCCTCAGTATGAACATGTTTCAAACCCAAATAGCCTTTTGGACCTTTTTTTTATTATTATTAAGATTCAGTTTGGTTCCTGATAACACATTGTGATATAATGACTGAAGAAAACGAACATTAATTATTCACAGACTTTTGGAGAAGCCTTGCATGAATTATTTATGTAAGACATTCTGAAGCAGGCTGAGATTATAGGAAACATTAATAATAAAGTAATAAGATTTTTGTCTTCTTCGGACTTTGTTTTCTTTCTCCTCATCCCTTATTTTTATTGGTTCTTCATCCCATCTTGCATCCCTTGCCTGGACCCAGATGTTCCAGAGTGTTACTGAACAGATGGCTCTAAATGAGCTGTTGTTCTTGATCATATCTTCCCCTTCAGTTTGTGGCATCTCTGCTGAACCCAGCAGATGTTTGGAGGTGAGTGACAATTGCATGATGCTGCCAACCTCATATTTCTTCTTTGAGGCACAACTTTGGCATCTGCACACGTGAGGCCAAGATAGCTCAGCCCAGATGTAGCTTGCAGGAGATGTCAGCACCTCAGCTGAAGCCTAGAAAGTGGGACTTTGAAATGATGTCATTACCTCACCTGAAGCCTAGAAAGTGAGGCTTCAAAATAAAAACATAACAATGAAGAAAGAAAGTTGAGAAGCTGGTGTGTGAGATCACCCTTCCAGTATATTTTCACATATTTAGGCAGAATTGCTCCACGTAACCCCTCCTAATGTTGTTATAATCTGACAAAATCCAATCTGTAACTCCTCTTAAAATACAATGTGAAAGCTAGGGGAGCATGAAAAGAAACACACACACACACACACACACAGACACACACACACACACACACACAAACACTCTATGCAAACAAATGGACAAAAGTGCTGGAACAGTTTTAGGTATCACAAAACTGAGAAATGTCTGGAGAAAAATGTCTGTTGAGAAGACCAAAAGAGGTAGAATTTGTGGGTATGAGATGTGAACTGAGAGCAGAAGAGATGGGAAGATATGAGGCTGAGTGACCAGAGCTATGTAAGGGAGGAAATTGACAGAGACACTGAGTTTAATGTTGGAGGATGCAGGATATTAAGGCAGTTTTGATCAGAAAAATAGGCAACATGACGATGTAAGTTGCTAGAAGAGGTGTGTGCCAAGTAACTTTGATCCTAGTCCACAGAAATCTTTGTGTAAGTCACAGCTGAAGAGGCAGAACTTGACCCTGCAGCCTTGCAATGAAAGGTTAACCGAGGCAAGCTTGCCTGGGGTCCATTTTCCCTTGTGGGAGATACTTCCATATGCACAAAGTGATTATAAAGATCTGGAAAGCAGTGTACTGCATCTGCTTCTTGGAGATGGTCACACAACAGGCAGCACCCGTGAAAGTGCCCCATGTTCATGGCATGGACCAGGATGGCAACAAATGTTGGTGAATTACAGTATTTAAAAGGGTTTAACTAGGTTTGTTAGTTTGACTTGGGTGACCTGGATGAAGGCACAGAGTGCTCCTTCAGCAAGTTTGCAGATGATACGAAGCTGGGAGGAGTAGCTGATACCCCAGAGGGCTGTGCTGCCATCCAGAGGGACCTGGACAGACTGGGCAACTGGGTGGTGAAAAACCTCATGAAATTCAACAAGGCCAAGTGCAAGGTCCTGCACCTGGGGAGGAATAACCCCAGACACCAGTACAGGCTGGGGACCGACCTTCTGGAGAGCAGCTCTGCAGAGAAGGACCTGGGCGTCATGGTGGACGACAGGTTGACCATGAGGCAGCAGTGTGCCCTCGTGGCCAAGAAGGCCAATGGCGTCCTGGGGTGCATTAAGAGGAGCATCTCCAGCAGGTCGAGGGAGGTGATCCTGCCCCTCTACTCAGCCCTGGTGAGGCCACATCTGGAGCACTGTGTCCAGTTCTGGGCCCCACAGTACAAGAGGGATGTGGAGCTGCTGGAGAGAGTCCAGCGCAGGGCCATGAGGATGATCAGGGGCCTGGAACATCTGCCCTATGAGGAGAGGCTGAGGGAGCTGGGCCTGTTCAGCCTGGAGAAGAGAAGGCTGAGAGGGGACCTGATCAGTGTGTACAAGTACCCTCAAGGGAGGCAGTGAGGAGGATGGGGCTGGCCTCTTTTCAGTGGAGGCCACCGACAGAACTAGAGGAAATGGCCACAAACTGAAGCACCAAAAGTTCCACAGGAACTTAAGGAAAAATTTCCTGACAGTGAGGGTGACCGAGGACTGGAACAGGCTGCCCAGAGAGGTTGTGGAGTCTCCTTCTCTAGAGATCTTCAAGACCCCTTGGATGCAGCCCTGTGCCACGTGCTCTAGGTGGCCCTGCGTGTGCAGGGGGGTTGGACTAGATGACCTCTAGAGGTCCCTTTCCAACCTTAGGTATTCTATGATTATAAGACTTCATAAGACCTTAACATGCATCAAGTTAGGTGAACATTGAGGCTATTAATTTGATATGAACTTTTCTCCGTGTATGGTGTCCAGTTATGGTATGAAGCATTTAAAAGACAGAAGATCTGTCCCATCCCATGACATTGCTTAACTGATCAGTCATCCTTCCTTTTAAATATGTGTGTGTTACTTCTAGTTTAAATTTATCTGGCTTCAGCTTTCAGAAACTAATTATTCCTCTGTTTTCTGCCTGATTAATAAGTCCTGGAGGATCCGGTGTTTTCTGCCCCTGGAGATATGTATACATTAATCAGGTTGCCTCTCAAGCTTCTGCTGATAAACTAAAGACCAAATGCTTTAAATCTTTCACTGCAATATATTATTCTTAACTCTAGAAGCATGTACAGTCCTTTCTGTTTGCACTGACCTCTTAAAAATATAGAATCAAAACTATATGCGGTGTTAGATCATCTTGCCTGTAATACGAATATTTCATCCTATACATCTGAAAAAAATGGGACAGGTCGTCAAACTTGGTATCACACCCGTCAGAAGTGCCCCCTGATACCCAGTTCAGTGGTAATTTCCCACTGACAGCTCTGTTTTGTGCTCTGTTGCTCAGGCAGCTCTTAATCATTTACTGTGTGTATTACTAGTACGGTGTGGTACTACTTTTAAACTGAAGGACATGCCACACTAAGCTGACTGTCTTGGAAAGCCAAGTCTCTTACTGAGTCTTTCACTCGGTAACCTTTATAAACCTTCTGAAGAACGAAATGAGGTCTGTTTGACAAGACTTATACAATTGTAACAGTGGTTGTTAGGTGTCTTTAATTTTCATGGAGTGAATCCTGTGCCAGTTTTCTTGTATGTAAGTATGAATGTGTGCGGCTCTAGGTGGCAATATATTTCTAACAGTGCTTAACAGCATGTTATGTGGCCAAGACTGATGGCCTGAGCAACTGTGACAACGTATGTGTTTTCCCTATTGCTTTTAAGAAAGTCACAGATGCAGAATTACTAGGAATTCCACTGGCTTCACTGGAGCTCCTGAAGATGCCCCAGTATAGCTAACATCATAGGATGATGTGTTGTTCCTAACTAACTTTGGAAATACTTTCTGTGTTTTAAAAAGACCCACAATGGGGCAAGTCACCAAAACCTTGTGGGGTGTCTTGCATTTTTTTCATAGACTATAGATCAAGTTTTGTCCCTATAATGTGCGTTATCACACATAAGCTGATGTGTCGCAGCCCAGACCTGTATGAAAGATACAGTGTGAAAGTTTGCTGTCAATGGAATTTAATCCAGAAATTTACCCATGAATGTTTTAGAAGTGTGATACCCGAACAAGATTGATAGTGTCAACGCTGGGAAAGATTTTCAGCAGAACCTAAACGATTCATCAGCCTTAGCTCTGTTTTCCAAAACAGCACAGCTAACTAGGGAGCTTTTTTAAAAATATGTTTTCTCTCAGAACTAAGGATTAAATAATTAAGTATTAAGCTGAGGTGGGCTCAGGAGGTAGGAGGCAGGTGGTGTTTGCAAAAGCTACCTTGAAGCAGAGAGATTAATATTCCCTCTGGAGTTTGAAGCAGGAAGGAGACTTTAGTAAAGGACAAATCTGAGCAGATGCCTAACATATCTGATTTCGACTTAGGAGCCTTTACCTTTCATGAGGTGATGCTGTCTTTCCTGTTCCCAGTGGCTTGCCAACTCCATCCCCTCCAATGAAATGCTACTGTGATTACGGCAGGCTGCAAATCCCTGCTTAGCTACGTGCTTAGGACATTTAGTAACAAGGAGAAAGGAGAGGAGCCAGTGCTTGGTTGTCAGCTGGTGCCTCCTGGACCATCGTGGGGAACATCTGCTCTACAGGTTCTCCCAGGAGCTGCAAGAACCTGCCTGTCCCCAGCACACCTGGCTCTGCCAAAGCCCTGGGAAGGATGCCTGGATCTGGCAGCAATGCTGCCTGTGTTTAAGAGGGATTAACCTGACTTTGGGGCTCCCCCCTTGCTAAAATAGCATGGATAGTTTCCATGCTTCTCGTGTGATGCTTTTCCTCCCCATCCCCCTCCAGCCGCTTTCGGCTGCCTGGAACAAAATCAAATGATGCATCTGTTCCCATGTCGAAAGCAGTTCATGTTGCCATTAGCCACGTTCGGCCCCAAATTGAACCTGGCAAGCAGCTGGCATGCTCAGAGCTAGTTTGCTTGCAGACGTATGTGTTTTGACGGGAAGTGCTGCTGCCTTTGGAATATAAAATTCTTAGAAAAGAGAAAGAGAGTCTTTTCACACCTAAATAAAAGTGAGATTCATCTCTGCTGTGAAAGGTGAATGATGTTTTTTTGTGTCCTAATTTGCAGCCTGCCTGAGCCTTTATACTCTTTTTTTTTCTGTCTTTATCTGAAATGATCAGACCACAAAGAGTTAAAAGATAGTAGCTCAGTTAGAGAAATAATCTATGCCCAACCTGACTCCCAACTGAAGAGGAGGTTCTGCTACCTGCTGTGTCCTCATGAAGACAGTAAAATTCTCTCTGATCCTGGATCCTTATTTGAAAGCCAGATTTGGAATATGTGGTGAAGCAGTGCTCTCAATTTCTTGCTATTTAACTTCCTTAAAAAATGTTGGGACTGCTAAAGGATATGGTTATGTTATAATAGAGAGCTTTCTCTCAGCACCTTTCCAAAAGAAGTAGAGCAGGATTTATTATTAATGATGCTAAAACATTTCCTAACCAGTAGATCAGGGTACCTTTACACATTTAAGGTGAAGGGTTATATAATATGTGCACTCAGTTCAGACAGGCATTTAAGGAAATGCTTAATACTGAACTGTTCTGAAGGTAGTGATGCTTCCTGCTTTGATTCTGGTAGATCTTAAGACTTAAGCTAAGGTTGCAAAGGGAGGCAGGTGGGATGTTGGCCATACTGCTCTCAGGTATCTGTGCTACAAATGGTCATTTGCTAGTCACTTAGATTTTTGACTTATCTGCCGGGCTTTCACTGAAATCCAGTGCAGCAGGATTCCCACACGTATGTCCCCATAGCACCTGTCCCTGCCAGATCCAGGCTAAATACCTTCCTGCCCACGTCCTACCTTGGTGCGTCACTCGTCAGCGATGAGGTTATAATGACAGATTTGCTGGCTTGCAAAGCATGGGAACACATTCAGAGTACTTTACTATAACCAAGAGGAGAAAATGACCCTTTGGCAGATCTTTCCATCAAAACGGACCTTTTATCTACGTTCCAGTGCTGCTGTCAAGGACAATTACACAAAGAAATCTGGTGAGAGCTGAGTGAGAGCCTGAACCAACGATTGGATTCAAATTGAATTTGTTGTTATGCAGGCACCTCTTTATCAGAGTATCTGCAGTCAAACAAGTTTTTCTGCTATTAGATAAACATCAGTACATCTATAAAACCTTACAAGCTGGAATTTCAATTGGAGTCGGTTGTTTTGGGCTAGTTGCACCTCTTGGGCTAGCAGTCACGTTTTTGGAGTGTGAACTCAGGGTGTATCTCTCAAAGTGAGCTTATGAAATAACCATCAGTGCACAATGTAGCATGTGTGAAACATTCAGCAAAAAATCTTATTTTTTCTTCAGGTGTAGGTTGTATGTCTAAGTCCTGCTTTGGCTGGACATGAGTTACAGTTCCCAGCACAGACATGGGTTTCCTTGGGGTGTACAGGCATTCTCCTGTTTGAGTTTCCTCTGCATAATAGAAATAGTCTTTCCTTAACAGATAGAGAAGTCATCACATTGACAAGGGACCTATAGTTACTTGAAATAAGTCATTTTAGAGACATTAGCAGAAAAATATTTTTTTTCCCCTAGTTACATATGTTAAATACTTTTTGTTTTACTGGTGACATTTTAGTAGCATCCCAATCAAAGGTCAGGGTCTCGTTTGGTGGACACCATCTTGTTGTTGATCTTTCCTGTGACCACCTAGTCTATCAGGCAAGATGTTCAAGATTTGAAGGCAGGCCACATGAGGAGAAGTTGGGAGAGCACCTTGGATGATATCTGCAGCTTTCCCTCAAGGTTTGTAGTCTTGTTTTACAGTTGATTTTGTACAAAATATAACAAATAGGTGAGTGAGAATGAGAAAGAACTATCACAAACCATTATTTGCACAACTGTTTGTTGTAGGTAGAGCGGTAGAGGTAGAGGTGTTTTTTTTTTTTTTTTTTTTTTAAGTGTTGTGCCAGTGGAGACAACCTACAACTCAGGAGTTGTTGTCTAGATTTGATCCATCTCTGTGAAAAACAGACATTGGTGAACACCTGAATTTTGCAGTCAATTCTGGGAGATCAGCTGTGGTGTTCCTGTTGCTGAAGCATTCCTGTTGGCTTCCCTTTAGTGACAGTTCACTGTTAATTAATTAAGCAGCAGAAAATTAATGGGAATTAATTGAGTTTAGCTTCCCAATTAATGTGTTGGAAATTATTTGTCTCCTCAGCGTTCTCCTGTGCCTCTGGTGAGTACCTGGAGATGAAGAACCAGGTGTGCAGCAAATGTGCAGAGGGGACCTATTCCCTGGGCAGCGGGATCAAGTTTGATGAGTGGGATGAGCTGCCAGCAGGATTCTCCAATGTGGCAACGTTCATGGACACAGCCATTGGCTCTTCTGAGAATAAAGCAGACAGCTGCAACAAGTAAGAAACTGTTTACATCCATATTATGTGGCAACATGGTCTGAAGCAACTTAGAAGTACAGAACTCTAAGATCCACATGTTGCTGGATTTTGCTCAGCAAAAGCCTTCTGTTGCTTTTTATCCAGATTATTCACTTTATGCTAAGGAATATAGGGTGAGGGGCCATATCCCCAACATGAAGGCTTCAGTCCTTCTTGAGATGATGTCTGCACCACCTGGGGTATTGGTACATTGAGGCCTGTCCTGATTTCTGAATGGATACAGCTCATGTCCCTTAGTACAGGACTATGTGTTAAGTGTGTTTAGAGTCCAACGTTGAGAGCATTGATTTTGCTCAGCTTTAATTGTCCTTTATACTATAAGAAGCAGTTGATCCAACAGTGCTGTGATGTGGCCTTTCCAAGGAACCTTCTTGGTCTTTGGTGTCCCTGGAGCCTGGGTTCGATGAAAATGAGGCCATTAGTCAAGCACTGCTCTGTAAACACAGAGAGAAGTGTTATACAGTTAGAAGTGAAAATCCATATAAAAGCGCATAGTACAGGGCTGGGAGGATAAGAGAGAGCACTGCTGACATGGTGCAGTCAGCTTTGCTAGTTATCTTAGCTCTCCAGAGAGTCTTGGCAAACAGCAGATGAGAAGCAAAATTCTTGGTCATTTCTTTGCTGTCATCATGACCTACTAGGTCTCATCAGCAGCTACCAAGTTTAAGAACTGCCTGGAGCTGCTGTTATCTGTCACTGAAAAGCTAGAGGATTGTGTCATGGTGAATTTGGTTAAAAGGTACTTTCACAGCCTAGGCAGAGATCTGTGGAGGTTGCAGAAGGCTGTTCCTGAGTCTGACTCAAAGCATGTTGGGCATGCAGATAATAAATCTTTCCTATGATAATAATCCTTTCCTTAAGTTTCTAGTACGTACCATGTACCAGTGCACAGTTTTAATTATGGGCAAGATTTTTATATGAAAACAAATGTGAAACCAGTAATAAGAGATTAGGAACTAAATTTAACAATTGTGGCATTCTAGATCAAATTTTAGGTAATTTTTCTGTAGTAATTTAAGAAAAGTCTCCACAGTGTCTGTAATCTCCAATGAGTCTTGTTTTGTTTATGTTCATCAGCTCTTCGTGGACTCCTCGAGGGAACTACATAGAGTCGAACAGAGACGACTGTACAGTTTCTCTCATCTATGCAGTGCACCTGAAGAAATCCGGTTCAGTCTTCTTTGAATACCAGTATATCGACAATAACATCTTCTTTGAGTTTTTTGTAAGGCCTTTTCTATAATAAATACACGCATATTTTAAAAGAACTCAAACTTTTAAAGACCCTCAGAATTGACTTCTCCCTTTCTTTGTATTACTCTTATATTCACAGCTTATTATTGCTGAACAAGTTCTAGAAAAATCTTCTTTCTGCCACTTCTTTTCACTTTGGCATGTTTTTGAGCTTCAAAACTTTGGCTAACCTGACCTGTTTTACCACGTGTTGGGATTTTCACACTTAGGTTGTGGCTGTTGGTGATAGAGGTTTCAGTTTGGGAGTGTTTGACTTTGAGATGACGTTGAAGTGGCTTCAAGTTTAAAGAGACTTCTTTGAAGTTAGACACCCAGAACCTGATAAACTCCAAGGCAGAAGCAATATATGGAAACTTTAGATTTTTGTCAGTTTGGATCATAGCCTTTAAGATGAGCAGAAAAAAAACAGAAGAGACAAAAGGATGGAGAAATGTTACTTTATTGCTTTATGATTGACCCATGATGCTAAAATGATCCCCGCAGATGAGCCTGCCAGAGATGAGTGGATGGGGAATGGGTCACCTGGGACCCCCCTGCCAGCCCTCTCAGAATTGCCTTGCTTTGTCTGCCAGGGCTGTATCTGCTGCTCAGAGTAGGCGAAGACAGAATGGGAGGCAGCTGGGAGCAGGAGAGGACTGGGAATTATCCATGCCCTCTGTTACCACCTCTCTGCCTGTCTGCTGGGCTCCGGTGGTGATCTGTGCAGAGATGTTCGTGCTGGCTCTCAGGAGTGCAGAGCCTTAATTGGTGTTTGGAAAGTGCTTTGTGAAGCTGAGACAAAAGTGCAAAGTGTCCTTATTCTGTAGTAAAGATGAAAATGGGAGACCAAAATAACCTGCTTGAGGCACCTTCTTGCTGCTGCACCACTACAATCTATTGCACTTTGGTAATAGACAGTGTGGACTATATTATTCAGCCATTTCAGGTTTATATTAGACTTTCCTTCCTTCTCCATCAGAGCAGCAAATACCCTTTTTACTGTCAGATGAATGTAAGAGTATTATAAATCCTAGCTCCAGTTGCTTGACTGACTGATTGATCTGCTCCTGCAAAGGAGCAAATATACTGTTCTTTGAGTGCCAGTTCTGAAAAGGACTTTGATTATTGCTTGTATCCATGTCTCACTGATTCATCTCCTTAATTTTGTCATTGCCTTTTCACAAACCAGTGAGTGGCACAGTCCTTTGCAGAAATTATCATGCCCATAGTTCTTAGGAGTCCACAGTATTTCATGGTAACTATGTAATACTCTTCTAAAAGTTCCTCTCTTCCTCCAGTTTGTGGTTAAATATATTTTACAATTGCAATTTGGCTCTGGGTGATGTTATTGCACTGGCAGGGCCTTGGAAGTGACCAGAGAATGGTAAACTTATTGGACTCGGCAGAGGCACGTGGCTGCATTATTGGTCTTGGGCAAATCTGAAGGTTAGCAATGAGATCTGTTTCTCAAATGTAGGAACCAAGTTGGGACACTTCATGTTAGATGCCTGCTACTGCTTCTGCTTACCCTTCCTGGACTCCCTTCCATATTTAAGCCCTTTGCACCTTGTGAGAAGAGACTATATCCATTTCCCTCTTCTCCATTTTCTATGAGGCTCAGATGCTGAGGCTCAGATTACTCAAGATAATTAGGGGTCTACATGATATTTAGATGCTGCTTCTGCCTTCTTTTCCTTAGCTATGTGTTAGGTGGCAATGAAGTACGTAGATACTTTGGAGAGTTATATGCTTACTTCAGGCACAACGTGGAATAACCAAGCCTTATGAATTTAAGCTTGAAGTCTTGAAGTCTGTTGGTATAAAGATTGCACTGATACCTCAGAAGGAGTTAATGCTTTTTCTTTAGAAAAGACATGGATTAGAAGGGAAAAAAAAGCAGAAAATGAGAGGCTCTGAGGCCAAAACACTTCCATAAGAAGAAGGCTGCAAGGCCATGCTGGGGTGGGCAAGGGGAAATAAATCCTGCAGCTTTCCCAGCGGAGGTTCTCTGTGGTGCTTTCCTTCTCCCTTAATAACATCACTGTCATCTCCGGAGGTGAGGTGTCAGGGAGCCAACAAGTTAATATATGTTGACTCTGAGTTTGTCATGTTTGTCAGAGAAAGCAGATTGTTGCCTGACCACTCCTAAATCTGCCTCAGTTTAGAGGCACACGGTCACGTCCAGAGTTTGAGAGGATTAGATCCTGGTGGGCTCAGGAGAAGGAGGAGGCCTCCAAGGCAAGGAACTCAGCACCAAAATATGGCCAGGTAATGAGAGGAGAAGGCCAGGGTATGCTCTTTGTGCTCTTTTTATTTTCTTGCAGATGCATCAGAGGTGCTGTCATCTGCTAAGCTGCGAGGAGGTTTTGAAAGATTTTTTTTTTGCCATAAATAAAGCAGCTACTGTGCTAAATACATAGACAGAAGGAACAAAGCTGGATCTTATAATTCCCCACCAGTAACTGCTATACTGAGAGAGACTGATCTCATGTTTTTGATTAACAGATACAAAATGACCAGTGCAAAGAGATGGAGTCCACAGCAGACAAGTGGGTGAAGCTAACGGACAATGGGGAATGGGGCTCTCATTCTGTAAGTGTAAAAATATCCATCATGATACTTCCCCTGCCTCTATTTTTATATATGTCTGTTATTTCCTCTGACTAGAGATCAAATAAGGGCCAGAACCTGTGAATTTGCTTGAATAATCACATCTTGCCTGCTATGCCAAGCCACTGAGATCTCTAAGGGTCTGATCCCAAAGCAAATGATACAGATGCTGGTCTTTCACTTGATTTCCCTGGGCTCAAGAGCTTTATGAGGCTAAACAGTTCCATTCAAATTGCAAATCTGCACACCAAAGTCCCTCCGCACAACTGTAATTGAAATCTTCTAAAACAGTTGTTTGCTTGTGAGAGCTAGAGATTATTTCCTGGTGCTCAGAAGGCTCTAGTCAATGGGAATGGCATCTTTATGTGCAAGCACACAGAACTGGCTTTCTATTTTTAAGTGTGTGACTCAGAGCTGGACTGTGCCCAGTCTGTGCTCCGTGGTACCTTTCCCAGTTAAAAAGCAAGCTGGCAGTACTGGCGTGGCTCCTACGGCACTGGTACAAGCGTGTCTATGTTGGAAACAGCAGCTCTTGCTGCCCTGTGGCCCAGCCAAGAGATTTGGTCACTGCAACGACGATGTGTAGACTAGGTCTTCCTCACCAGCCCCTGCTGAGGCCAGCCTTCCACTATATCAGCATATCCTATTTCACAGAGCTATGCCAGCAAAGGCCCAGTGTAAGTGACATAATGCCAGAAAGAAAAGACTTTCCATGGGCATAGACAGCAGCCTGCTCTCTGCTTTCCATTGTCTCTTGGAGGATAGCACATACTCCCGAGCCAACTGTGACTGGCAGTGCCTGTTAGCTCAGGTGCGAGCAAGTCAGATCAAGAGGCTGGGCCGGGAGAAATGGGCTGAGAAATCCACTTGGTCACCCCTTTAGGGTTCCTTCTCCTGGATCAACCCCATGGCCCTGGCAGAACCCCTTTACAGGGGTAGGGTTATTCCTGTTCTTGTCTGGGATAGCTAAACTAGGATAAAGCACATTGTGGCCAGTGTTGCTGCAGCAGCAGCAAGAGTTTTGTACTGGACTAGTACAACTGATATAGTATCGTAAATATGATGCAAATGTGCCAATTTGGCAGAGTCTTGGTAGACCTGATGCCCCTTGTGGGACTAGTTATATAGGCAGATGTAAGCTAGTAGGCACTGACTGCTGAAGGAAGTGGTCCTACCCTCCTCCTCCTCCTCACTCTTGCCCTAATACTTACTGCCAGCACAGGGATTTGCACAGACCTTTGCTGACCTCACTGTGAAGGCATGTAGGTCTAAGCATTTGCGGCCTGGATTATTTTTGTCCATCTCTTTCACTGCTCCGGATCAGGAATAAGCAGGATGGATGGGACTACTGCTAGGAACATTCCTTGTTCATGCTAGCTTGCTGATCATGAGGTTATGGGGTTAGATGCGAGCAAACCTTGATTTAAAGGCAGCTCATCACACTGTCTTGCCTCCTAACTGCCATATGTATCCTTGCAGGTGACTTTGAAATCAGGTAGTAATATATTATATTGGAGAACGACAGGGATTCTCATGGGGTCTAAAGTAGTAAAACCAGTTCTGGTGAAAAACATCACCATTGAAGGTAAGTGGTGGTTAACCTTTCAGCTCTTGAACTTGCTGTTTTGTCTTAGCATTGGGTATGTGCCATTGCTACTCTTGTGCCTTCTCAGTAAAGTCATTTTTTCTGGATCCCCTGTTTTCCCCTCTAAGGTGTAGAAACCAAACAGTAAAACTTCATGCTGTCGTTGACTGGTAAACTAATTTAGTTGGTAAATGATGCCATCTGCTGGGGAAGATTGGTTTAGTAAATAGAGGAAAAAAAGGAGGGGGAATTTCCCCGCCACCTGATTTTCCTCAGTGTAGTGCAGGAAGATCATGTTTCCCAGCGAGCCTGTCCGGTAACAAACTGGATGACATAACTATTTTGGTCCAATGACCTTTAAATCATCATTTAAATTATTTAATTAGTCTGGAATAGCTATTTTAGTCCATTTCTAAGTGTAACCAAGCCTGGAGTGCTATATGATGTTCTTAAATTAGATCAGTCTTGCACTGAGGAGCAAAGATTGAGGAGATAAATCTTAAGGCTGAAGGGTCAAAACTGAGCAGTGAAAGTATGTGATTTTTAATCCAGTGGGTTAGCCAGCTTGTCTGCTTCTTCAGATAAGCAGGGAGGCTATAGTTATCTACTCTGCTTTTCAGTGTGTTACCTGTCTTTACCTTACAGGAGTTGCATATACATCTGAATGCTTCCCATGCAAACCTGGTACTTTCAGTGACAAATACGGTTCATCCAGCTGCCAAGTGTGTCCAAGAAATACTTATTCTGAGAAAGGAGCTAAAGAGTGCACCAAGTGTAATGAAGAAACACATTATGCAGGTACATAAATCTTATAAGATAAGCAAAACTAGGAGAGTCAGCTTGTAAGAAGTTCACCATGGTTTTGTGTGCAAATGCAAGAGCTGCTCGATCCAACGACAAAGTTTAGTCTCCAGTTGATGAGCACAGTGAAGTGGAAATGAAGATGATGCTTCCCAAGAGCTGCAGAGAGCACTGGATCTTGGCTAAGGTCAAGATCCTTGATTTGTATTAAATAGATTTGTATTAAAATAATCTCTAGATCTTTTGTGACTTCAAAGTGTACACTTTGTTTGAGTGATAATAGCAGTCATGTTGTGCCCTCTCGTGGTAATTTTTGTTATTGGTTGGTAGTTCCTGAATTTGCTTCATCACAACCTTCAGGTTTGTGGTGTTTGTAGGAATGTCTTTTCCAAATGCTCTCCTGGCCCATCCTGCCTCTCCTGTGGTTGGAAGATCTGGTAATCTAGTGCAAACTGTAGTGACAAAATTCTTCTGCATGCCCATGTAGCTAGCTGTCATGAAGCAACATGGGCAAAATCCAGGCTGTATGTGCTGATCAAAATGTCTTCAATTCCCTTTTATATTGTTTTAAAGGGAAGTTTTAAAATAATAAGTTATTGACTATAACACCTGCTATCACAGGCTATGGCAAATGCTTGGAGATTTGTGAATGGGGTATTTGTAAGTACACGTGGTGACAAGAAAAGTTGAGTGAGTGTTGTAAAATTTTTCTAATGGATTACAGTGTTTTCATGCTTTACCCGAGTGAGAAATTTTTTCCATGCTTGGACAAACTACGCAAATTACTGCTTAACAATGAGGAATTGGGGTGAGAGTTTGAGTGACTCCCCTCTATACTGAATTAATGAATTTCAGAGTGACAGGAGAAGCATAGCTAATACTTTCCCGTTTTTCTTCTGCAGATCAGGGTAAAGTTCATTTAGACTCAATATAAAAGCTTAATTTTTGCTCCAATTTGTATTTTTCTATTGGTTCACTTTACACTCCACACTTCAAACTCATTGAAGTTGTTCACAGGGATCATTTGACAGTTTAACATTCTGTTCCTCACCCTTTTTTTTTTCTCAGAGGAGGGATCCAGTGAATGTATAGAGCGTCCTCCATGCACAAGTAAAGACTTTTTCCAGATCCATACTCCATGTGATAAGGAAGGAAAAGTAAGTGGAAAGCATGATGTTATTTGAGGGCTTCCTGTGATCTCTTGACCTGAAAGCAAAGCAGGAGGTCTGTGCTTTGTGTTGTAATTTCGCTTCCAGAATTGGACCTCTCTGGGGCAGCAGGAATACCCTTCAGCTGCTTTCTTTCCAGTATTTATCCATCTGTAGGATTTTGCCCACCCTAGGCCTGCTTAAGAGAACTTTCATGGTGAAATGTTAAACTTCTTGTGCTTTTAATCAGTCTGATGGGTCACTATATTCCTCTTAAAAAGCAAGAAAAACCAATGGTGGGGCACAGACTGAAGCCCTGGCCTTGAGTAAATCTTACTCTGTAGTTGTTAGCACTTATGCTGGAATACTTTGTGACAATTTGCCCCTTCTGAGGCAGTGCCCAGACACGTCCCAGGTGTTAGCTCATGTCAGGGAACATGACCACATCTAATATGAGTGGAAGAATTTGACTACATGAATGTGGTCTATGTCATGGTCTGGGCTTTTAGCATCAAAGAATGGTCCATGATCTTTTTAGGAGAATAGATACCACACACGGGCATTTCCAGCTGTATCAGAACCTGACTGCAGATAATGGGCTTGACTTGTGGCGGTGCCTGGAGAGGTTCTGGTCTCAGAACCACAGCTCATGAGTCATATGGGTTACCACAGTCACATGGGGACTTCTTTGGGTTTTGCAGAAGGAACTTCCTTTTACTGGGACATGAAGGCCATGTATGGCACATGATTAGGCCTGTTTTGTATTTTTTTTTTTTTTTGCTTTCCTATCTCCCTTAGACCCAGAAAAGGTGGCAATGAATCAAAATCCATACATCCTGTTGCTGCTTGCCTGATATTTGCTGCCAGGATGGAGTCTTTGCAGTCTGCTAGTCAGCCAGTTTGAAAATGCTATTTAGTGTTCATGTCCTTTATTAAAGAAAACTTCAAGCACTTATTTCCAGAAGTGGCAGGCTCTATAATCAATGCGTTCAGCATAACCCACTCATGATTCACTGATTATTGCTCTGCTAACTTGCTTTACTGACTCTAGGAATTAGCAGCAACATTTACTCCTACACCCTTTAATTGTGGTCTCCTGCAGATTACCCTGTAAGGGATCTGTGCAATTCAAGGCTCATTGGGTTTGAGTAGGTGACACTCAGCTCCCTCTTCTTGCTCCCTCAGTGGCCTTCCCCTTCATGATGGACATCACCAGAACATAAAGTTGGTCTTTCTGCAGACACCCTTCCACTTTCTATGAGAGAATTCTCTCTTTGCAATGAGAACATGTCGTATACGTGCAAGTGTTGGTTGGGTTTTCAGAACTATTTTTACCACTCAGTGCTCTGCATCTCTGGAAACTAGTCAGGGCATGCAGTACTGCCTGACCATGTCTGTATGTGCTATAGCTGCAAACCATCTTCAGATGAGCAGTGGCTCTAAAGCACCAGCCTTCAGGCCTCTCATCTTACAGACAAGTTTTACACGGGATGTTAGCTTGTCTTCTCCCTTCTGTTGACCCCACTGCATGTGTAGAAGGATGATTATGTCACTAGACTGGTCTTCAAAGGGCCCTGGGAGGCCCTCCCTCTGACAAGCCCTTAGATTCTTGGCTCCCGTGGATTTTCATTCAATTACTGCTTTAAAAATCCCTGGATCACCACTTCAGCCTGGGACTTCTCAACCCTCCCTTTAATGACTCTACACACTCTCTGACCCTTTCTTCCCTAGCTCAGTCTCCATGGACGTACTTCAGTGTGTACAGTGTGTCTGGACTCTGTGAAATCACATGGGTGATTTCCCAACTCCTGATACATTTTTATTTTAAATGCTGTACTGCTGAATAGAACAGAGACAGTGTCAGGAGTCATAGTCAGCTGAGAGTCCAGATTGCTGGGCATATCCGTAGTGATGAAGCAGGACTGTTGTTAAGTCTACAGGTCTGCAAGTGCCAGGTCCAGAGACAGTAAGCTGGGTCAGCAACAGCCTAATGATCGCTAGGCAAGTCCATAGTGGTAAGGTAGGTCCAAGGTCATCATAGGAAGTCAGACCGGTTGGTCATAGTTGGAATCTAGATCAGAGGGGTGTGTGGTCTGGCTGCAACATGAACCATGCATGGACCAGTGGTGAGAAGCTCAGCTTCAACTGAGTGCCCAGGAGTAGGGCGTTGAGCCTGTACTGGGTCTTCTTCCAGCTGTTGTCAAACAGTTTTGAAGGTGGCTAATGCTTCTTAAACAGCTCCAGTGTTTCCTCATTTCAGACTCAGATCATGTACAAATGGATAGAGCCCAAGATCTGCAGAGAGGATCTTCCTGATGGGTTGACCCTACCACCTTCTGGAGAGAGAAAGGATTGTCCACCCTGCAATCCTGGCTTTTACAACAATGCCTCATCTTCCTGCACTCCTTGTCCACAGGGCACATTTTCAGATGGGACACAGGGTAGGAGGCCTTTCCCTTTGAAGACATTCAGAATTTGTCTGCAGTCAGTCACCTACAGATATCACTTGTGTTGCTAAAGACAGTTGTCTGTTTGTATGTGGATTACTTTAAAGATACATCACTGTAAGGCAGAGTTCCTTTCCATAAAATACTTTTTTAATGGCTTTGTGGAGAGGGATAGGATGTCTGGTTTTCCTCAGAAGTCCTTTACTATCATGGTTTGCTGCTCTGAGTTGACCTTTTGCATTCTGGATGTGTTCTTTGGCTGTTATAAACATCCTAATGGTTATTTTAAGACTTTCTGAGAAGTTAATCAGAATTTTCGGTCAGTAACTCCTTTCTGTCCTTTCTTCTGCCCATGCCAAGTTCTTCCCTGTGCAAATCTCATTTTAAGTACCGTCAGTTCAGAACCCTGTCAGCTTTGTATAGCCTAAATTATAGTTTGTTGGTTCTGAAATGTACTGTAGATACGTACAGGAGGTTGTGGGAACTACTGTTCAGCAATATAATAAACCTTTTAACCAAAGCTGCTGAAAGGAGTGTGGTTTCAGGGACTGGTTGCATATCAGTTGCCATGATTATGGTCTTCAATGTTAAATCATTAGCCTGTTTTTTTAATGTCATGGTCCTGATAAGTCATTGGCTGTTTAATTATAATTATAATATTATTCTTAAAGAAATGAATTATTCTCTTAGCTCAGTATTTTTCCCGAAGAGCAAAATGCTAATGTCTGAGCTCTTTGAAATTTAAGATGCACTTTGGTTGTGTGATTTCCTTCTCCTGCCCTTTCTCCCTGTAGAGTGCAAAGCGTGCCCTGCTGGGACGGAGCCAGCTCTTGGGTTTGAGTATAAGTGGTGGAACATCCTGCCAGGCAACATGAAGACCTCGTGTTTTAATGTCGGCAATTCAAAGTGTGATGGGATGAATGGTGAGCCAAACTCCCTGTATTGTTACGTGCCTGTCTTTCTCCTTTGTGGATCACCATTGTAATGGAGTACCCATCAAAATGAATATACTGTTTGCTGAGTGAGTCATAATGCAGAGTTTCTTCTTTTTCTTTAATTGCACCAAGCTTGATAATTCTTGTAGGAAGTTGTGTCACTGAATAGCACAAAAAGGAAATAAAACATCTCATCTATACTGGAAGAGGGCAGGAGCTGCAGTTGAAGTTCACTTCAACCGAGGATCTGTCCTGTGTTACATTTTTATGCATCTGAATATCTCTATTTAAAAAAAAAAAAAGCTTGACTTTTCTCTAATTTATCTCCTTTTATGTTTTGTGATAGCCATGTCTTTCAAGGACAGAGTTCTTTCAGAAAACTGGCTTAAATTTGTGATCTTTGTTCATTTAGCGTTCAGAACTTTCTCTCTGCACATGTACTAAGATTGCAGCAGAGAGCAGTCACAGCTCACTTACGAAAATGGTTCCGTTCAGGCCTTTCCCCATCTCCAGCCCTCTCTGATAGATTTTCCTCAGGCTGATCTGTCTTGTTAGACTGATGTTACTCAAACTTTGAACTGTGTTGAGCAGAGAGACACTTAAGTATACACTTAAAATTTAACACAGATGTTCACTGATTCATCAGTTTTAAGACTGGAGGAGATCAGGTAGATCATCTTGTCTGATCTGCACAGCACAGGTCTGGGAATTTCAATTGCTTTTGCTGATTTCAAGGTGACATTTACCTCTAAAATCAGCAATTAATTCAATTACTATTATTTTTTGCCTTTACAAGCATTATTATACTGCTCTACAGTTTATATTAGGCATCTTTAAAATGTGCTAATGCATTGAATTGTTAAAAAAGTATAGTAACATAGCAATCTTTTTGTAATGTGACCCAGAAACCAGTCATTTCTTGAAAAAAAAATGTATATTTTGTCTTTTGAAGGATGGGAGGTGGCTGGTGACCATATCCAGAGTGGGGCAGGAGGCTCTGACAATGACTATCTCATCTTGAACCTGCACATTCCAGGATTCAAGTAAGGAATAGATATATTTTTCCGTCAATTTCTCATTTATCTCTTCCTCTTGCACCTATCTCTCATCACTCCTGGTGTGAAGAGTTTTCCTTTTTGAACTGTAATAATGTCATGATTCAAAAATGAGAAACAAGAGGAAACTTGCATTTTATTCCTGTGTCACCACTAACTGCACTGCAGCAAACTGACTTCTGTAAGACCTTGTTTTTTCAGTAGCATTTCCTTAATTTTGAGGTACCAGCTGGTTAGTAGTCCAGAAATGGAGTAAAGGTGTTCCTGGTCCTCTGATTATAAGTTTCACTAAAGTCACCAGCTTAAAATACACTTGCTGAAAGGAGTTTACCCAAACCATTTTTACTTTGCATTGCAGTTGTCTCCAGTCAGTGCTTGCCCTAGGGTTGGTAGAGAGATGTCAAGAGAACTGCACATTCCATCTCTTCCATACCCTGAATCCGCTGCTGGAGGGGTTTGTGCCTGTTCTTTGCTGTATCTCAGCTGAGGGAGGTTGCAACTTGTTATAGTATGTTAGCAAAGAGTAATTTATTTATTTATTTAGTTAGTTAGTTTATAGGAAAACTGAAAATCAGAGAGAAGCAAGAAATGCGTGGAAAAGCTTGGCATGTCCCTATGTGTTGCTCTGTGATAGTTATCACAGTAACGAAGTCCATATTGATGAGTGCTAGTAGGGGATGAGGGTGATTTTAAGTGTTTATTGGGGAGCACGCCCACATTTTTATGGTTTACAACTCCTACCAAGAGGTGGGTAGATGCAATGCAATCAGTGTAAGTCACTTTACCCTTAAAGCTACTACCATGAAACAGAATTAAACATCAACATTCCCTATCAACACAATTGCATCTGGATGATGATTGCAGGGATGAAACTATGCTGTAAAGAAGCCATGCACTTAAAAAATGATCATACTGCGTCTGCTATCCAGTACGTTGAGTAACCTGGCCTCCATAGTTCTGCAAGGACAAGTTTTATGTAACAATTTCTAGTTTCCTTGTTGTATCAAAAGCAATCAGAGGGATTGGCTGCTGTGTATCTGGAGAGCACTTTGCAAATGTTTCATTCCTTCTCTGTTAAACAGACCTCCGACATCAATGACAGGAGCAACTGGGTCAGAACTAGGACGGATTACTTTTATTTTTGAGACCATCTGTTCAGCAGATTGTGTGCTGTACTTTATGGCGGTAAGTGAGACCTCTCTCTCCATGACTGATGATTTAGCCTGGTATTCTACATGTCACTTTAATATCTCTACACAGGTGTGATTAGTTGCACTTGGCTTATTATGACTAAGATTAAGCAAGACATTAGTTTAATATCTGTGGTGCCCTTGCAGGAAGGTTTTAATTAATGACCTAGGAAAGTTCCTTCATCGCTCAAATTGTGAACCTGCTCTTCTTGGTTATCTGTTTGTTTTAAAAGAAAGCATCTGACACCAAAGAGACAAATTTGCTCTTGTTAAGCCCATTGATAAAAATCTTACTATCTTTCATGTGGTCAAGTTTGTCTCCCTAGGATTAATAGTTTTTTATTTTCTTTCCTTAAAACCTCCTTTAGATTGGTGAGCAGATGCTTTTCCATATTTAATAGTAATTTAAAGGAAACTGCTGCCTTTTGCACTGGAACAGAGCTGGAACACTCACATTTAAAGCCAATAGAGAATAAGAAAAACAGCCATAGACCTCAAATGTTTTCTCATGGAAACTTTTGGTAGCTTTATTGGCTTCAAAGATGGTGGAACCTACAGTTTTTTTCTTTCAGTTTTTTACTTCTCTTCTTTGTGCCATGGCACCACATGTTTTCTAGCATTTGACATTTCAAAGACTGTGATGTGCTGTCTGGAAAACATTCATAACCTACCTTAGGACTTCGAACTTTACTGTTGTGTGAACAAGATCATCTTTATAATAGATGTTCATTCTCAGTTGAAAAATATGCCAGTGATGGAGAATTTCCTCTTCTTTGTTAAAAGTTAAATCTAATTTTGAAGTTCTTTATGTGTGTTAAACCGTATTATTATAACACATCAAGATAGCATGACCCTACTTTTTACATTGTTTTTATTTTGCACATTTTAAAGGACATTAATCGAAAAAATACCAATGTAGTGGAATCATGGGAGAGAAGTAAAGAGAAGCAATCCTACACTCACATCATCTCCAAAAATGCCTCCTTCACATTCACCTGGGCCTTCCAGAGAATAAATGAGGGCCAAGATGTAAGTATTTCTTTAGGTGCAGTGTTTTCAGCACAGCTTGACTTTGATGCTCACCACTGGAAGTCTTGGCCTCTGGTGAAGATCACAGGCCACTTGTAAAAGGGCCAAGTGGCTTTGCTGTGTAGCACCACTGTGGGGGCAGCTGCTCATAAGCCCATCCACAAACTGATGCCCTGATACATGGTACTGTTGTTCGAGCCTGCATGCCATGGTACAAGCAGCACCCAGGTAATTTCTTCCACTCTTGTTTCAGAGCAGGCAGTTCATCAATGACGTGGCCAAGATCTACTCCATAACAGTGACCAATGCAGTGGATGGAGTTGCCTCTTCTTGCCGGGCTTGTGCACTGGGCTCTGAGCAGTCTGGCTCGTCCTGTGTGCCCTGCCCGGCAGGACACTACATCGATAAGGAGACCAGCCAGTGCAAGGAGTGTCCACCCAACACCTTCCTGTCCATCCACCAGGTCTACGGCAGAGAGGCCTGTGTCCCCTGCGGGCCTGGCAGTAAGAGCACCAAGGTACCAGAGCTAAGAGAGACTCTCAGCTATGGCCAGGCAGGATAGATTGGAATATAACTCCCAAATTGCCAGTTTTATTTCTTTCCTACAAGTATTGTAACAAGGCTTGTTAACATTGGAGTATAATTATAACCAACCATCCCATTCTTCCAAAGATGTCCCTGGTCCAATTTCTGTTTGTAGATGTGTGATAACAACACAAAGATGACCGTGCTGGTTCAAACAAAAGGTCCATTTAACTATGTTTCAGGATGCTGTGTGGGGAGCAGTATAAGAGAGGGCAAGGAAAGATATACATTACTTCCACCTAAAACTCTACTGCCCCCCTGCCCTTTTAAGCTTAGAGACTTTCTGCACTGGATGATGTTTCTGTGGTTTTAGCAACCTGTAGCAAATTTTTTATGTATGAACTTGCCCTTAAGCTCAAGTAAACTTTTAGCATGTATATCATCCTTGGCAAGTAGTTGTGTAGGAGTGTGAGGACCACTCCATTTTGTTCATTTTCTACCTGTCTCTGATTGGATTCATTTCATGCTTCTATTTCTTGAGCTCTGTTTCATGTGTTTCCTTTGCAAAATACAAATGTAACAGAGTCCTTGTTCTGGTCTGCCTGCAGGGACTGTACCTGGGACTTTGGGATCCTGAAAGCAAGCACAGTGAAACAGAGAACGAAATTGTGTGTTCCTTTGGGTAGTGCAGGGACAGGAGACAGGGCAGACTTGGGGAACGTTAAAATGTATCTGACACGTGATTGCAAGGGACTGAAAAAGGAATAAGCATTCTCCTTAGACATCCCTGAGGCAAAGGAAAGACAAATCATGACCAGAGGACCAAGATCTCCTCCATCCTCCGTCTGTACCTCCTTGCTTAACTCTTAGGTGGTAGTTTGCTGCTTGCTCTCAATTGCTCTTTAACATATGCCTCTTCTTATCTGAAGGACCACTCTGCCTGCTTCAGTGACTGCTTGGTGTCGTACATGAAGGATAACCAGAGCCTGAATTATGATTTCCGCAACCTCAGCCAGGTGGGCTCATTAATGAGTGGGCCCAGCTTCACCTCCCGAGGGACCAAGTTCTTCCACTTCTTTAACATCAGTCTCTGTGGGAATGAGGTGAGCTTGGTGGGTTTTGAGCATCTAGGGGTCTAACCAAACTCTTGCCCACGTTTATGATCTCTGGTGTCATACTAATGAGACAGACTGGGGGCTCCACCGCAGCTGAGCTCTCTCGAGCACACAGCAAACTCTTTCCCCTGGATCTACCCAGTGAGCCGATTTTAAGCAATCAAGTTGTTTTCCAGAACTGATGTGAAAGTGCTTTAAGTAGAAGTAACCACCAGGAAACAAAGTCCTGTCACATATCTACCCTTTCTTCATTCTCATGCCTCCAAGTCCCTCCAGCCTGAATTTTTTGTGCTCCTACCAAGGCAACTCAAGCCAGGAGCCTGAGTCTTTCTTGACCAGCTTCTTTCCATATGGTCCTGGTACATATGGATTACGCTGTCACATATGTCATTTGCAATTTTGGAGCAGTACCAGTGATGTGAATTGTCATACGAAAATCAGTGCACACAGGTTACATGATGCTGAGTTCTATACAGTTCTGAAGCTTCTTTCTTATCTACCAAAAGGCTCAAACACTTCCAAAAGTTGAGGCAGGTGATCAATTCTTTATAGTTTGTTTTCAGGGTTAAATGTGTTTTGAACTATCTGTTTTGATTAGAGCTACCAACAGCTAGATCCACAAAGATTGGGTATCTACACTCCTGTGTGGATCTGATCTCCATTTTTGAAGGTACTGCTAACCATAAAACCATGTCTTGAGAGCTTGGCTCAAGCCCTTGGTTTAGGGTCAGGCCTACACTGAGTTTGTTGATCTTTTTATTTTTCATTGCTGTTCTGAAATTCTAGTCTAGATCTTGAAATGTGACATTAATGCAGCCTTGAAGGCTATGATCTAATAAATATCTGTTTATGGATTTCATGTATTTGTGCTTTGAGAATATTTTATCTGGATTAAATACCAAGTAAAGAGATATTCTACAGTATATAATTTATAGGCAAGGGAAATACGATTTCCCTTTGCAAGCCATTTCATTATGCACTGCAAGCAAAGCCTGTGCCCTCAAGATAAACAGAGAAAAGTACTTTATAGTACAGGTTTCTGGTAAGACAGATGCAGGAGATGACATCTTAAGATGCACTTAGATGCACCAAGTTTGCAATCCCTTCTTTTCCAAACCTTTTACAGCCCACTAACAAACCAATAGCTTCCCCATTTTTCTTGATTATCCACAGGGGAAAAAGATGGCTATTTGCACTGACAATATCACAGATGTTACTGTGAAGGACATGGTTTCAGAATCGGAAGATTTTTCGAACTTTGTGGGAGCTTTTGTCTGTCAGTCGACCATCATCCCGTCGGACAGCAAGGGTTTTCGAACAGCCTTGGCACTGCAGTCCAACAGCCTTGCCGACAGGTTCTTAGGTGCGTGACTTTTTCTTTACAGATTACTGAAAGTGAAGGCTGATGAGCTTATAATAATAATAGTAATAATAATGTGGGAAATTTGTTGCTTGTTATGGTATTTTGACTCTTCCAGACTGCATAAGAAAATTATCATATATATTACTTCCATCCTTTGGAGCTTGAAGTGTACCCAGCATGGAATATATGCCTGTGTTTAAGACCTGTAGAAAACAATGTTTGGCAATACAAGTGTTGTGGCAATACAAAGCAAGGCTGTTCAGATCAGTCGTGCACTGGTGTTTGAAGGTACCAGGCCAAGGATGAGACGGAACTGTTTTAGAGAAGACAGCTGCTATCATGGATGTTCTTGATGAAGTTCTTAAGGCTGCACCAGAGCTGCTACTTAGCTCAGGAGTGCTGCATCACCCTGGGAGTAGAGTATAGAGTCACTCCTGGTTTCAGGCCCCGAATTCCACTTTGTTCTTGCGTTGCTGAGCAGATCCTGACTTTTGTTTGAGTAGTTCTGAAGGCAGGAGGAGAAGAGTAAGGACATCTCCCAAGCTTTATCTTCCATGCTGTCTATATAATACTCATGCTCCCCTGTGCTTTTTCTTGTGGGCTTTGGGACACAGAGAATTTAAAAACAGAAATCTGGGGAATGTAATCAAAAAGAACTATTTTTTCTTTCATGTTTCCTGAACTTGTAGGCCAAGGCTATAATAGTCATATTAATCCAAGTAATTCTCCCCAGAGTCTCCACTCTGGCAAAGTCAGAAGAGGAAATAGTGTTGGGCTATGATTAGGTGAGGAAGGAGGAGGGTCAGGATGAGGCCATGCACATTTTTAAGTAAGTCTTGCATTGCTCCTGTTCACGTTCCCAGAATTTAAGGTCAGCATAGACAATGAAGTCATGTAGTCTGTTCACCTATCTGTTACAGGCATTGAGTGTTTGTACTTTTTTCATCTATCTTTAAACCTAGAAATCGGTGTTTGACGAAATCACGTCTTTAGAAAAGCATTCAATCTGAACTTTTAANAGTGTTGGGATATGATTAGGTGAGGAAGGAAGAGGGTCAGGATGATGTGAGGCCATGCACATTTTTAAGTAAGTCTTGCATTGCTCCTGTTCACGTTCCCAGAATTTAAGGTCAGCATAGACAATGAAGTCATGTAGTCTGTTCACCTATCTGTTACAGGCATTGAGTGTTTGTACTTTTTTCATCTATCTTTAAACCTAGAAATCGGTGTTTGACGAAATCACGTCTTTAGAAAAGCATTCAATCTGAACTTTTAAGAGATCCATAAATGAAAATTCTGATGTTTTCATGAAACGGAAATGAAAACTCATTTTTTTGTTTCCACTAGCCAATCACCATTTCTATATTTTGTTTTAAAGCGGCCTTATTTTCCATATGAATTTACCTGGTTTCAATTTTCAGCTCTTGCTTCAGTCTTTCTCCATCTCACACCCACTTTTTCCTCCCTGCAAATTCTTACAAATATTTTTTCTACAAATCATCAATACAAATATTTTTCTCCCTACAAATATTTTGTATACTGCGATCATTGCACCTCCTCATCACATCCTGCCCAGTCTGCCGTTCTGAGAAACTAAACATGACAAGTTCTAAGTCTCTTGCTATCAATATTTTTTCTTAAGTTCCTGAATACTTTTGAGGTCTTTTCTGTATCCTCTGTAACTTGTAAATATCTTTTCTTAAACAGTGGACACAAAACTGGAATACCATCACAAATAATGGCAATAAAAAAACACCTTGGTGTTTTCCAAGGGTCAACCTCTATCCTTTAGGAAGGAAGGACAGGAAGGGCCTTCAACCCTCGGAGCGCTTGGCTGCGCTAAAATATGTTTAGTTTGTATGCGAACAGCTTACTGAGTGAATGAAGTTTCTCTGTATGTTCCTGGTCCTCCTGTTAATCTGTGTCTCATCTACTTGCTTTACCAACAGTTCTTGTGTGCTTGCAGATCACTGATGAAAAATTTGCAGACTGCATTATCAATGCTTAGAAAAGCCTGGAGGCATACCTCATTTGATGACAATTTTCCATAGCCAGCTATTTTTTATAATTGGTTAGTTAAATATTTTTTTAATCCAGAGCATGCACTTTATTGAAATAACACTGCTAACTTTTTAATTAGACTCTCATGTAGTAATTAGTGAAATACTTGATAAATTTACATAATTTACTTTAGCAACCAAATTCATCAGCACTCAAAGAGTGAAATTAAATTCGTTCTGCAGGAGTGTTTTCCATAAATTCATGTCAATTGGCAGTCATTATGTATCTATCCATTAACTGAAACCTATCTCCCATTTTTGTTATTTTGCCTCATTAGGTTAACTGCAGCATAATCTGTTTTAGTCTTGTCCTTTTTGAATTTCTGCACCATCCTTTTATTCTCCATCAGTCTTCTGAAATTTCCCTATCCTCACAAGCTCTAATAAGGAGAAACACCAGTAGGCAAGAGACCTCTGTGGCCTGCTTACTCTTAGGTCCAGGTCACCTGGCCTTGCTAGTCTCTAAGGGCGCATCCCAAGGAGATGCTAACATCCTCTATTGCCGCTGAAGGAATAAGAGGTGTTCAGTATTTCTTTTGGAAAGCAAGCTGAGAGTCCTTGAAGGCTGCTTGTGGTACAGCTTGTTTGGTTCTCTGTGTTGATTTAATGCTCTGCAGCAGTCCCTCACCCATATATCCCCCTGGACACTGTTAGCACATCGATCCGTGTCCTTTCAAGATCCCAGGATCTCAGTTGTCAATAGTCCTAAACTGGATAATTGTGTCTGGTTCAAACTGTCATGTCATCACCTTTCTACCTACTCTATCTTCCCTTAAAAGAGTTATAACCAGACTTGAATTTTCCAGCCATGTGAATCATTCTCACAGATGTAATGATAGTTATATCAGACTCAAGAGAATGCAGTTAGACTCTCTGAAGTGTTGCAAGAACAAGCGGAAAATGCCTTTTCTTCAGTTTTTCCCATCTTCCCACCTGTTGCTGGCTGCTACTGCATTCCCTTCTTACTGCTTTGGCTATTTTTCACCTCACAAAGAATGCAGCTTGTCCCATTTGTGCAGCTTTCTCTTCTTCAGAACTGCTGCAGTGCAGCACCAGTATCTCCTGTCTTTTTTTATTTATGGGAGGGGAAGGAGCTCTAAGAATTTCCTATTTTCCTCTCAATTTTTCTCTTTTTCAGCTCCCCTCAAAATGCATGAAGTCCTGTGTAAACTGCGTTCTCCAAATGAGTCTGCCATTTCTTTCAAAATGTATAATGAAAGCTTGCCTATGACTCTATAGTTCTTCCAAATCTTTCCATCGCATCTTTCAGGATTTTTTTTTTCCTTCCAGGAATACTATAAATTGCTTTGGATGGTTAGGGTTATGATTTCTTAGAGTTATGCATATGAACATCATATGCAAGGTATATACTTTGAGCAGCAGATTGGATCTAGAGACCTCCCCAAACTAATTATTCTACAATTCTGTGATGTCCCCTGATTGCTCTGAATACATATAAAAGAACAAAAATAACAGTACTGTAAATAAATTTTGCTACCTTTTTTTATTTTGTTATGTGAATGCTGAAATCAGACTGTATGATAAACATGAATCTGCAGAGTTCACTTAGGTTAAAGGATGTTATCTAGTTAATGGCTAGCCTATTAAATGTTATTAACTGAGAGTCATTCTTTGTTGACTGAAAAAGTATGAGATACAAATCCCTCAGAGACTGAGAAAGTCTTAGCTTGTTCCTATTTTTTTTGTCTTTTTGCTCATGTTCTAGGAGCTACTGTTGAAACGATGCTGGAAAATATCAGCATCAAGACAGATATATTTCCTCCCTCTCCAAGCAAAATACCCGATGTGCATTTCTTTTACAAGTAGGTAAAACACGCTATTTTATTGGTATATCAACTGTCAATTCGTCCAAAGGAAACTAAATCTGTGAGGGAAGATCTTTCTTTAAGCCACCTTTAATCTTTATCACTTTAATCAGTATCTGGCTGATACTGATTGGCATCCTGAAGCGTATGCCATATAATCAGCACACACAGTTGTTCACTCGAGTCTAAATTATACTTGATTTGTAGAGAGTGATATAGACCTTTGACTCATCCATGTGCCATTTCTAATGTCACATTCCTTTCCACAATGCCCACCTCACATTTTGTGTTTTCTTTCACATTCATTTGTATTTGCTTTGATTTGATATAAAAAAAAAAAAAGAATTTACCAAGGTTAATAAAAAAGAATATTCCAACCTGCACAGTTATTAATGTGCTTTCCTTATTCTTCACTTTCATCCATAAAGAGAGTGTCTTGGACTGGGTATGAATCAGCTCAATTAAGATGTCCTCACATAGGAGTCTACATGTGAACTTACTTTCTAAACTTGGGCTCTGGAGCCTACTGATTTGCTATCTAGGCTGTGTTGACTTTATTCTTAGATCTTAATGGGCTATAACGTTTTGAATACCAACACTTCATGAGTATGTGTCTGAACCTGCAGACTGAATCCCACACCGTGCATAATATACTCAAAGGGCTTGGCTTACAATGCTAATCATGCTGGAATAAGGTCCATTTTTTTTGAATCCTCCTCGCCTTCTGCTATTTGAGGAAAGTGTGGCACTCATTCCTGGGTGAGGAGAGAGCCATCAAACTCTCCAACAGAGAGAGTAACACAACAACCCTAATGTCTTTAATTTGTTTTATTTAATAATTCTGTTCTATGGGCAAGTTATTCCTTGACTCAGCAGAATTCAAAGTAGCCAGAAAACAGAACAGTTCTCTAGCTGGCATCTTAGAGCCCCTGGAGATTTAAATGATGCTATGAATCCTACCTTTCTTCCATTGCTCCTTTATTTTTATTTTCTGCCAACTATCAATGGCAAAAGGGTAGAGGCAGAGGTATTTTTTGAGGTAGAGGGTATTTTTTTAGTATTACAGGAACATGAATAAATGGTCATAGACCTATGAAGCAGCAACATGTACATATTGCAGTGGTCGTATTTACTGACCACACATTTTCCCTCTTGTTTCATGTTAGGTCTTCAACAGTGACAACCTCCTGCGAAAACGGCCGTGCGACTGTAGTGACGATGCGATGCAACCCCAACAAGCCCGGTCAAGGAGAACTTTCTGTCCCCAGGTATCCAATTATTTTTATCCCAATAGTGCCTAAAAGCCATTTTCCCTCAAGTATCCTTTGCAAAACTCATTTATACTTAAATGCAATGAGACAGTGAGAAGTGCCCCCTCCCTCATCAGCCCCCCAGAGAGTTCACTCATTTCTCCTAGGTGAAGACCTTGCTTGCTTGTGTGTCCGTCACCTCCCGTGGACTAGGTACTCTGCATTTAACCTATGCAGTGAGAAGGGCCAGAGCTCAGGAAAGCTGTATAAACTTAAATTCAAAAGTGCCTTATGACAATATTTTGTTTTCTGCAGTTCTCATTCATTTCAAATCCTCATCTGGGTCTTTGATTTCCTGATTAAAGTACTTTGAAAGTCAGTTTTTCTTCCTTGAGCTGCAGCAGTGCCTGTGCACAAAATAATTTTTTTAGGAAAAAACAAGCTCTTTCAGGACCTATGAAATATGCTTATTTCAATGCTTATTTGACTCTGAATCTGTCCAGATGAAGTTTGTTATGTATTTTGGATCCATATATCTTCAGTGATTTAGAAAGAAAAGATGATAGCAATGATGGTAAGATGGAGATGCACTAAAGGAATTCACTACCTGAGATGTGAGAGATTTTGGTTCAGTTCAGTGTCAGGAACAACCTGTGCGATCCCAAACCTGTCACTCAGTCCTTGTGTGCCGCAGGTTTATACTTGTGAGATGAGAAGGGTATATATCATCCACCCAGGTGTCATTATATTAGATCATGCATTTGAATTAATTGGCAGTAGAGATGTTCTCAGACACTGTGCTAAAGCATTGTGTGTTGACAGAGGAGCCCCATGCTCTGCTAACAGTCTGGCCACAGTGCTATGGAGCCAGGCTAAGCAGCTCTTTCAGTCCTTGCAACCCTCTTGAATGTACAGCACCAAGAAAAGCCTCTCTCTGATCTCCGTCCTTGAGCTGAACCACATCTGGTCACTGGAGTTTGCATTTGCAGCCCCTTTCACCAGCTGCTTCAGTTGCCTGACCTGATTTTAGCCCCTACTCTGATTCAAGTGACTCCAGAAAGCTTCTTCCTTCCAAAGGCCTTTTCCTACTTCTAAAAACTTCCAGAGAATAAACAGTAAAATGATTAACATGTTTACCCTTTAGCAACACCCCATGATCTTTCAGAAGCTCCCCTCAGTCCTGCTAGCCTTCATTTTGGCTGTCGATGCCATCTGCCTCTCTTGCTATTTGAAGGCTTCTGAAGATGTCTACTCTAGTTTCTTGGGGATACACCAACAAATTGTACTGAGCAGCAAGCCACCATGTAACCCCCTGCATGTGAGTCCTTGCCTTTTAGTGTGGTATGTTAAATCCAAGGTGCACTGGGGATAACCCACCTTTAGTAAGAGAGGTGTAATGTCCTTTTTTAAAATCAAGAATGTGGACAAAAACTGCACAGAGCTGACATGACATGCCTTATCGCATTTAGAATCATAGAATCACAGAATGCCTAAGGTTGGAAGGGCCCTCTAGAGGTCATCTAGTCCAACCCCCCTGCACACGCAGGGCCACCTAGAGCACGTGGCACAGGGCTGCATCCAAGCGGGTCTTGAAGATCTCCAGAGAAGGAGACTCCACAACCTCTCTGGGCAGCCTGTGCCAGTGCTCTGTCACCCTCACTGTCAGGAAATTTTTCCTTAAGTTCCTGCGGAACTTTTGGTGCTTCAGCTTGTGGCCATTTCCTCTAGTTCTGTCAGCGGCCACTACTGAAAAGAGGCCGGCCCCATCCTCCTCACTGCCTCCCTTGAGGTACTTGTACACACTGATTAGATCCCCTCTCAGCCTTCTCTTCTCCAGGCTGAACAGGCCCAGCTACCTCAGCCTCTCCTCATAGGGCAGATGTTCCAGGCCCCTGATCATCCTAGTCGCCCTGCGCTGGACTCTCTCCAGCAGCTCCACATCCTTCTTCTACTGGGGGGCCCAGAACTGGACACAATACTCCAGATGTGGCCTCATCAGGGTTGAGTAGAGGGGCAGNGTATTAATGCACCCCAGGACCCCGTTGGCCTTCTTGGCCAGGAGGACACCGCCCTGCTGCCTCATGGTCAACCTGTCGTCCACCATGACGCCCAGGTCT